>JAFVLL020021314.1:0-28605 GCA_021397915.2 Tor tambroides
GAAAAAAAAAAAACGCAGTTCACATCAGAGTATGAGTCATGTTTTATTATTACATTTAGACAATTTAAAATACCATTACCAATTTTAGTTTTCTTTTACAAATCTATAAGCTGTTTTATATGACTTGTATTTCATGGGACTCGTACCAGAGAGTTTTGTAATACTGTACCAGGGGAGCTTCCGAGCAAGTTTACTACATCAGAAAAGCCATGAATATGGAGTGGTTATGTGATATGAACATCAAAATGTATCATTCTATGAATCATTCACTATGTTAAAAGTGCTCTGAGGTCATAACATAGTATTCTGCAAGGAATATAAGTGTTTATTAATTGATAATCTGGCCCTGTAATCATAATTTGAGTGAAAAAATAAATAAAACTTGTTTTATTTCCATTAGTAATCATTTCAGCTGCAAACCACAGTGAATTCTATGTATGTTTCTGTAGTTTTGTTAAAATGTACTCAAACATTTCTTATAAAATATTTCTAAAACCAAAAGATCTGGAATAAGAAATATACCAGAAGTGGATGAGAGGTGCAGATTGGACATGAAACAGTGAAAAAGTTCTTAAGTTCTGAAACAAAGCACATGAATGGACTACTCTTATCTGTCTATTTTGGAGCTTGACAGAGATCTTATGTACTTTTATAGAATCTTACAGTATCTATCTTATTTTACAGATCTTTTGTACTCTATAGAAAAATCAACATAAAAATGGTTTCGAATGACATGACAGTGAGTAAATAATGTCAGAATTTTTCCTTTTCATTCCCTGGGCAATGCTGTTTTGTGCTGGGTCATGTCAGAGAGGCTATGATTGACAGTAGCCATCAAGAACGTCCCTCCCCCAGAAGGGACATGTTGAAATAAAATTGCGTTTCCAATTGAAGAGGCAGTAGTGCTTCTCATATTGTTCTGACTGTGCTTGTTGGTGCGTTTAATGGATGACACAGCATTTAACACTGTAGGTATCACATGTCCCCATGCTGGTCATATTTTGTACCAACAACAAGCCACAAGAACCAGCTCGGAATATGAGCCTGCCTTTTGGAGATAAGCAAATGCTTTACTGTCTTGTTTCAATATACCACAATATGTTTAGCATACGTTAATCCCTAGGCATTTAACTTGACCCTGTTATACATGAAAAGAACAACATCCCAGTTACAAAACTGGCGGGCATAAGAAGACAGCATGAGATTTATCTACTGCCAGTTGTTCATCACTCCCCGAGAGCTTCACAGCACGCAAAACGAGTCAGGTGCACGGTCGCTGATGCACGGTCTTCATCAAGAACGTCCCTCCCCCAGAAGGGACATGTTGAAATAAAATTGCGTTTCCAATTGAAGAGGCAGATGATACTAATATCACACTTCAGTTGGCAGCACTTAAGCAGTTGCAACAAAAGATAAGAGAGACGGATGAAAAAAAACGAGAGAAAAAAGGCTCCTTTCCTCTGACAGAACAAAGTCTCCTTCCACTTGACCTTCACCGTCCCTCTTGTCTCACTCCATCTCAGAGTTTCTAAGTGAACACGGAAAACAAATGATGGTGGCATCATCACCAGCTAACTGCGACATGTCCATATTAAGCATTCATTCCCACACATGAGAGGGGCAACAGCTTGTTTTTATGCTTTAATTTAATTAGGCCACAGACTTTGCAATCCAATTATCCCCTTGTGAACTCCTTTGAGATTGCACACTCTCGGCCCCTTTCAAGCAAAGTACCTGCAGATTGTTATGGAAGTCAGTGTCAGGATAAATGTCTGTTAGATTTGTCAGCGTTCATCACAGCATCCTGCTTTATTGGCTGCATGAATGCTGGGCATGAGAACAAAGGGCCTGAGGCACCTCACTACCCGCTTATGTTTTTGTCACCCTGGGTTTGGGGTAATTAATTTACGAGGTACAGAAAGTAATTGTTCATTAAATTATTGTCAAGGAAGTTGACCTTCTCAGTTCCAATCAACAATAGCGAACACTATGCAGTGCTTTGTGGGGTTTTTTATTATTATTATTATTTTTTCCACCTGAGGGACATTAGGCAAGGACTTTTAAAAAGGATATACTCGTACAGCTATATTTTACTGTCCCAGCTTTTCAGTTGAAGATTAAACAGCAATATACTCTCAGCAGAAGAGTCTCACATAGATTGAACCTTTTGGCATTGCATGATCACAATCACATAACAGGAAACCATAGTTCATTTTAGGTCAGTTGTGTTAGCTTTGAGGTCATCTGGTTGTGTGACGCAACAAATCGACATCAAAGAACTAGTGCAGCCGAAAACAGACTGTGGTTTTGTCTGTGTCTGGGCCAAAAAGCAATGCCTGAACGCACTGCAAAAACTGCAATCATTGGCTAACTGGCACATACATTGTACTTTTATGTGAGATGAAATAACTCTCCATATTAGTAGGTGGCAGTAGTCTGTATTTGTCATTCAAAGATTAAAACCGAAAGAGGACTGCAGATGCCCAATAAGCCTTTTTCACGGGGCGAATTCCAAATGGAAGTGATCATCCTTGTGCCCTACTCCCTTCGAAGGGCAGAGCCCTTCAACCCCAACTTTGCTTTAAAATGCATTGCAAGAGCTCCTAACTGAAGATCACATGATCACAAACGGAAATCACTTCCTTGAAGTGACCATCGCATGTTCCCTTCGCTAACGGACTTCTGGAAGGGCCCTTTGTGAAGGGATTCAGTTGCTCACTTTCGTTTGGAACATCCCTACAAATGGCGTCCCTTTCCCGAAGTGCCCTTGAAGGGTGCAAAAAATGGAATTCGCCCACGGTCCGCACTCAAAAACAGGAAGTTTCGAGTAGTTGTGTAAAATAACTTCCGCTGTAGCCTGCATGAATGGCAATGCCCGTACCACGGAGTTGTTGTGATTTATTAATGAACAATTCATCATAGATGATTCATCAAAACATATTAACCACAGTTTTCAATCATTAATCGGGTATGACAAAATGAGGAAAAATGTTGTCACGATATTCCGACGCATATTTCATGAGCGCACAAGGCATGCTGTATCCACAATACTTCAGAGACAGACCAGCTTTTTACTTAAAAAATGCAAGAATAGCATACAAACAACATATCACATTAAAGAGCAATAAAAACGGCGTCAACAAGTGTTTATTATGATAACAGTACATTGCGCAATAATTAAAACATTAAAAATAAAACACTGTATATTCCGAATATTTCTCCAGCAGTAACATAAGCAGCCATGGGCAGATTCTTAGTTAAAATAGTCTGTTTAACATTAGACGATACCCTACCATATGTGTAATCTTCCATTTTAATGTGAAATATTATGCTAGCGAGCCGTTTGTAAGCGTCGTGGGTGTCACGACAGTCATGAGATAACTGATGAGAATCTGTCCACGGCTGCTCACGTTACTGCTGGAGAAATACTCGGACTGTTTTAATTTTAATGTTATTGTTTTATTATTGCGCAGTGTTTACTATGATTCATCTCCAATCTTATCTACAGTATAATGCTATTCAATCACTGCGCTCAAACCCAGAGAATGTCACGTTTAAGATGGTAAAACCAGTTATTTTTGAATAGCTCTGGGATGAAAAATATGAATATATTTGAACAACTCCAATTTGATCTAATACGTGACGATTGTAACCTATCGGAAAGTAGCCTAAGTGCACGAAAGCAATACTAACATTATTACTGTTTAATTTGTACAGTCTTTGGTTGTGGTTAATGTTTTAAGATGTATAAGCTTGTCCGATTTTATTGCTCTTTAATGTGATGTGACCCTGGACCACAAAACCAGTCTTAAGTGTCAATTTTTCAAAATTGAGATTTATACATCATCTGAAATTTATACATCATATTTGGCCGAGATACAACTATTTGAAAATCTGGAATCTGAGTGTGCAAAAAAATCAAAATATTGAGATTTATACATCATCTGAAATTTGTACATCATATTTGGCCGAGATACAACTATTTGAAAATCTGGAATCTGAGGGTGCAAAAAAAATCAAAATATTGAGAAAATCGCCTTTAAATTCATCCAAATGAAGTTCTTAGCAATGCATATTACTAATCAAAAATGAAGTTTTGATACATTTATGGTAAGAAATTTACAAAATATCTTCATGGAACATGATCTTTACTTAAGATCCTAATGATTTTTGGCATAAAAAAAATTTTGATAATTTTGACACATACAATGTATTTTTGGCTATTGCTACAAATATACCCCAGCGACTTAAGACTGGTTTTGTGGTCCAGGGTCACATATGTTTGTATGGTATTCTTGCATTTTTTTAAGTAAAAAGCTGGTCTGTCTCTGACGTATTGTGAATACATACACCTAGTGCGCTCCCATTTAAACCAAGAAATATGCGTCGGAATATCATGACAACATTTTTCCTTGTTTCGTCATACCTGATTAATGATTGAAAACTGTGGTTAACATGTTCTGATGAAACGTCTATGATGAATTGTTCATTAATAAATCACAACAACCCAGTGCTGCGGGCATTGCCATTCATACAGGCTACAGTGGAAATTATTTTACACAGCTACTCGAAGCTTCCTGTTTTCAAACGTGGACCGTGAAAAAGGCCTATCAAGCAGCGACTTCCCAGACAGCATTTTTTTGGGCAGGTTTTTGAGGTAATATAATGATCTATAACACAATAGAGAGAGCTCTGGTGATTACTAAGCAAATGTTAAATGTTTTCTACATTAATCTTCAGTTTAATTTAGAAACAACATAAAGACAGTGTATTTTTAATATTTGTTTAATGGCATCTTTTTTAATGACTAAAGGCAAGTATCACTGATACCAATACTATTGATGTCTCCAGGAAATTGTTCTTTTTTTCCCAAATATTTAACCATTGACTATTGCCATTCAACTTTACAGTATAATTGGAAGCTATCAATTTTAATATTTATTAGACTTTAAAAAATAACTTCTAATTTAAGTGAACTTAAAACAATCTTCACATAAACCCATTATAATAAATGTCCTATTTACCTGTGCCCTTCAGCAAGTAGGAAACATACAGAAATTGAATGCAGTTATCAACGCTAAATTCTAAATTAAATATAGATGAATCCTTAAAGCTACAAATGTTATTGATTTCCTCTTTTTTCTTTTGTTCTTTGATTAGCAGACATCACAGCAGCTAGGTTATTTAGTTTTTTTGGCTGCTATTACTTTAAGAGCTGCCGCTGCTGATTGTGAGGCAGATCTGACACGCATGCTTATTTTTATATAAATTATTCAGACTACAGCTCTTGCCACCGTATATGTGTGTGTAATTGAAGAGCACGTGCTACGAGCAGTATATCAGCTGACAGGACAGGAAGATTCGTTTTCGTCACCTGTACCGTTTTCCGTGCTTGTTTGACTAGCATCTGGCACTAAGGTGAAGTTGGAGTGCGCGTCTTAAAAGTCTCCTGTTTGATGTGGTCGTAAAGACGTTCTGCATCTAAATACATGCAATTCTTGTCAAGAAAAAAAAAAAGACAGAAACAGAAGTTGTGATTGGGGTGGCCAACCCTAGCCCTGCCCCTGCGTTAACAGTGTTAAATATTTTTAACAACGTTAAACTGGAAAAATAAATCACCTGCGTTAATGCGCTACTTTTGACAGCACTAGTTTAATTACTATAATACTAAATTCTCACTAGAAATGAAATCAAACGTTAGAAAAGTCATTCATGAACACATTTACACACAAACTGACTACCAACCTCAACTTTCAGACGTCATTTGATTATGTTCTCCAACTGTCATGGAATCGAATGCTCTAGATCAGTGCTTCCCAAACCTGTCCTGGAGGACCCCCTGCCCTGCACATTTTGTATGTCTCCCTAATCAGACACACCCAATTTAGTTCTTGCAGTCTCTACTAACGAGCTGATGAGTGGAATCAGGTGTGTTAGATAAGGGAGACATACAAAAGGTGCAGGGCAGGGGGGCCTCCAGGACAGGTTTGGGAACCACTGCTCTAGATAGTGGGATATCATAGGCAGCAAAAGATACATCTGTGTTGCCTTCATGTGTTTTATGTTGAATCAGAGAGATCTCTCTCACTGACAGGTTCTGCTGCCAAGTCAATATGCTCAAACAGATGAAAAGTCGCAGGTGGTTGTCCAACTAGTGGCAATGATGTGGAACACACTACAAAAACTAGGCTATTTAACAATGGCCCAACACTAGCGAACAGCTGACCATCGACTTGTGTCACAGCCTTAAGCGTTAACAAAAAAATTTAAGTACACACATTTAAAATGTACTGAGATATTTAAACATGCAGAAATTATCCTACATACATCTGTTATTTCCAAGAAGTTACCAGTAGTTTCTTATGTGATCTTTTACGGAAGAACTAAAGCATATCCAAACTCTCTATAAGTTCACTGTTTTAAACAACTGGCTAAGCTGGACCATCTTACTGCTCTATAAGTTGAACTCATCTGGGATTGCTTGAAGAGAAAAAAAAAAAACACCATGGCTCTAATCTTCAAATAAGTCCTTTCAACACTGAACCCTCAAAAAGTGAATATCAAACTCATGTCAGATCAGCATGAAAGATCACCTTTCTCCTCACCCCTCATTTCAAGGTCGTTGTCATTCAGCAGTTATGACCTGCTCTATGTTTTCCAGTAACTCAATAACCCCATTTGAATCCCCCCACAAACCCCTATTATAAATTCACTGAGATCTGATCCCTGTGCCCCTGAGCTTACTGGATTTCCAAAATCGCTGGCCAACCAAACATCTCCCCAGGTCCCCTCAGTGCTGCAGTAGTCAGCTCGTCTGAAATTGGACGCGCTTGAGGGACCATCGAATGGAGCCTTCCCAGGATTCCGCCAAGGCTGCTGAATTAAACATGAGATAAGATCTGCAGTTTATTTATTTATTTATTTCAAAAAGAATGTATATTTACTTTTATTATTATTATTATTATTATTATTAATTATTATTAAAACAGTATGGCATTTTTTATGCACATGCAGTTTTATGCATATCACTTAAAATGATTACATAATATCATACAGGATCGTCTTCTGCTGTGCACAAAAAAGGCACAGCAAAAAGGTTTTTTTTGTTTGTTTTTTTAGAATATCACCTATTAAAAAAAAAAGACATACCCTGCATTTCAAGTGTGATTAGCTCTCAACAATTCATCAGTTCCGCCCACCTAGGAAGCTAATGAGGCCCGAGTACGTAACCCTGATGTATACCTCATCATTATATACATTAGAAGTGCAACACTATTAACAAGCAGCAGATTAAGAACATGAGCTCTCTGTTTTATTGTCACCCAGCTTCACAGGGGATATGTTCTCTGAGCTAAAAGAAAATCCACTGCAGCACTTTTCCAAGAAAGAGCGATAATTTAGCCACCAGCTGCCGCCTGTTAGCTTGTTAGCGTCCTGAGGAACAGAGATAAGAAAGCTTTGTCATCATAAGAGAGGCTTTGGTTCTTGTCTTTGTAGGTCTGTTAAAAAGATGATCAATGTGTAATGGAAAGAAACCCTGGGTGACAATCAGAACTTGAAGCCCTCATTTAAGGAGGTCCAGTTTCTTTGTGAAGGCTAAGGGCCACAGCATCACAAAAGTAGGCCATGGCTTTTTAAGCTGGAATCTGAGATTATTTGTTCAAGAGATAAAAAATAAAAATAAAAATAGAAACATTCTGATGTCACTTTGAAGAGGAACATAAAATGTTTGAGAGCCTAAAAGATAATTCCTTTTGTCCACCATTAATGTTCAACATCAAACATCTTGTTGAGACACTCTACTCTTTATCTTTTTATTTTTAAGATAAAAAAGTATGTCAATTTGGTATAGGGAAAAGAGAATTTAAAAAATATATATGAAGCGAAATATTACTGACTGTAAATAGTTAAACATTCTGCCTTTGTTTATCTTTTAATAGCAATTTTTTTCATGATAGCGTTTATTTATTTTTAATGCTGGTGCATTTTAGGCTTTAATTTATTTATTAATAATGGCATGATTTGTCTTTTTTCATTCTCTTGTGTTGTAAAAGCAGGTGGTAAGTGTTCATATGGACAACAAAACAACAAACAAATCAATACAGCTAGTCAGTCTGCCTCACATCACTCTATTCTTCAGTAAGCTTAACATGTACACGTTTTTATGTGCATTTGGTGCCCCTGTCTTCTGCTCTGAAATCAATGGGTGATGGGGGTAATGTTGTGATTGTCATGTTGGCCAGCAGGTGCGGTGGCCTGACATTCTGTTCCCGATTGTCTCCTCACTTAATCCGTCTTTTGTGAGAGATTAGCAATATCCTGGTAACTCCTCTCTGGAGAGCGGTGAGGGAAGAGCCCAGGCAGGCACAGGACAATGCTGAACCGTGATGCACGCTGTCTAATTTCATTACCCTCATATGCTTGGAGTGAGGGGAGGGGGTTAGACAGCTGCAGTTTAGACTCTAATGTGCCATAAAAGGGCCAGCAGAACTTCAATGGCCCCCAAAATAACTTGATTAAAGAGGCCCTCCATCTGATTCTCTCTCCTGTGTGGTTGTTTAATATTATAAAATTCAGTGGAGCTCCCTGTGAAATTGTGTGTATGTGTGTGGGAATATGTGAGTGTGCTAAATGAATTCTCCACTCTTCCCTTCCAAGGATGCTCCCTGTCAGTTTATGAAATAAAGTATTCATGACCACTTTCGTTATGTTGTGATCAACACTGGCACTTTGCTCTAACATACTAGACTGGGCTTTATATATGTGCACACACATTTTCTACTCTTTTTGTTTTTAAAGAAATGTATGTTTTTATTGTTTAAGGACACATTAAATTGACCAAAAGTGACAAAAATGCTGTTCTTTTGAACTTTCTGTTCTTCAAAGAATTCAATAAAAATATAAGCAGTAAAAATATTAAACAATACAACAGTTTTTCAATGTTAATAAAACAATAATAAATGTTTCTTGAACATCAAACGAATTAGCATATTCAAATGGGTTTTTGAAGGATCATGTGATACTCAACACTGGAGTAACAGAAAGCTGCTGAAAATTCAGCTTTGCCATCAAAGGTATAAATTATATTTGTTCTAAATCGTAATAATATTTCAAAATGTTACTGTTTTTACTGTTTGATCAGAGCGACTATTAATACCTAGGTCATCAAAAATGGTCCTTTTATGCTTAATGACTTCAATTTATTTTTTCCTGATGTTGTTTCACCCTTCAGCCTCAACCTTCAGAGGCACTTTAACAGATGCTTTCTTTGCTGTGTATTTTGTCTCCGGAAGGTTAATGTAGAACGTTTCCTCAATCAATGGCTCCTGCTTTTCCATCTAGTGTCTGTCAGGAAAGCACTTCATGAAATATCTACTATCAATAATAGTTTAAGACCCCACATGGCCACCCATGCAGACGTTTTACTGACATAAATTTTTCAGAAAGACCGCATATAAATCTTTGGTTTATGTATTCATTTATGCTGTCTACTTCCATTTTAATTAAATATTAATATTTGTCTTTTTTGACCAAGTATGGCTATAGGTTCACAAGTAATATTTTATTTCATTGAAACACATTAAAACATTATTGATAAACAACATGATTCCTGTATTTTTCCTCCAAGCAGCACAGTCATTGAAGTCCTGTGATCATAATCACGCTGAGCTTTGTTTATACTGAACCATGAGGTTTCAAGCTATCTTACTGTCCACATGCTTAATTTGCGTAATAAACCATGATTGTGTGTTTGGATGTGTGTCCATAGCCTGCAGACTTTAGGTGATTTGTTAGATGGTGTGACAGCTATGGGTAATAAGATTATGGAGCCCTGATTGATTTGCTATAGGTGGCAGCAGGTGTCAGGCACAGGTTGATTGAGGCGTGACTAATGATCGGCCCCGATCACATTTATGTCTCAAGCTGTGGCTTCCTGCTGCACTATTAGCACTTCTAATAGGCTGCCAATTAACAGAGACATCAAAAAGGCATGCATGATCACAGCTCTGACGGAAAGTACAGAGCTCTCCTGCGTTGCACAGTTCTCTCTTTCTTTTTCCTTTCAAACAACCTTGCTCGAGTATAGTTTCGGGGAGTATCAAAGAATAAAAGCCCCTAAAATGCAACTAGTGTAGTGTTATGGAATATAGTTTAAAAGTATAACTATCCAATTTACAATTTAACCAGCATTTTATGATGTAAGAACAATGACTATTTTGACTGAATCTCAAATTGCATGACAGCATTATATAAATTTACAGTCAATACGATTCAAAAACCTTATAAACCTTAAAAAATGAACATCTGTTTATTCCTCAAAGAAAGAAAGATTGCTACCTATGATAGCTAGAGGATCAGACCTTGCAATGCTAGATATGAGAGGGCCTTTTAGGACGAACCGACTCACTAGAATGAATCATATTTTGCGATACTAAATGTAAGAGTATCATTTACAAGGAACCGATTCACTAGAATGAATCAGACTTTGCTATGTTAGATGTGAGAGGGCCTTTTTGGACAAACTGATTCACTAGAATGAATCAGACCTCGCAATGCTAGATATAGGGTCTTTTAGGACGAAGCGACTCACTTGCGATACTAAATGTAAGAGTATCATTTACAAGGAACCGATTCACTAGAATGAATCAGACTTTGCGATGCTGGATGTGAGAGGGCCTTTTAGAACAAACTGATTCACTAGAATCAGACTTTGTGATGCTAATTGTAAGATGATCATTTACAAGGAACAAATTCACTAGAATGAATCAGACTTTGCGATGCTAGATGTGAGAGGGCTTTTTAGTCTTTGAATTTTATTAAATTTGAATTTGAATTTTATTAAAGTGAAAGCCCCTTGAGATGCTCCATCTCAATTTCGAGGGGGACCCAATAGTGCATCCATAAAACAATACAAAATACAACACATATGTAATATCCAAAAAACAACAACAACAAAAAATCACTTTAACAGATAAACAGCTCACTCCCCTAATCATCCACCCCCAGTCTACAACTATAACTATATACTTTAACAACTTTAACTGCAATGTACTAACATTTTAACGTTGAATAATTTGATACAATGCACTTAGTATGTACATAAATGTTTTACATTGTGCTGATTTTTATAAAATACTTGCATTCAATTACATCTGTAATTCATTTCTGTAGTTACATCAACAGTATAATTACACTGTTAACCTAAACCTAACCATACCACAAAACCTGTCTCTAAACTTAGCTGTAACTCTCCTTAATAGCAGCAAAAGTGATTTTTCAATGCAACTTTAACACTGTAAGCAAATTTTACCTAACAATTACTTTTTTGACACAAGTACATAGTTAAAGACACCTAATATAAAGTTGGACTATTAATTTGAACTCCAATGCAGTAAAGCTGCATCTGCAATACAATGTGACATTGAGCAGCAACTACTTTATAGAAAAAGTTGTGCATTCCTGGAAAAGCTGTTATATTTTGATGCTTTTCTTAGCAGCTTCAATACTTTCAGTTAGTTACTCCCCAGCACTGCAAGAAGCTACATTGAAACATTTAATAACCTGTGGAAGGCAGCCCTCAAAGTTAAGTAAATAATACCTTCTGCACCAATAAATAATATTGCACTCCCTGTTTCTGCTAGGAAATGAATCTCCTGAAGAATATAGCTTATTTTCTGGAGCAAAAGATATTAAGATTCATACAAATCTTGGAGGACATATAATATCTTGTTGATTTTCAGTAGGGCTGCCAAGTTGTGTAATGGTACAGCAGGAACCTTTATCTTATGCCTGTGGAATTCTTGCCATATCTCACCCCAGTTCGGACCAGACCCTGCTGGTGCTATGAATATCACAGAGATGCAACTGCAGAAAGAGGGAGAAAGGAAGTATATGGGTCAGAAAATATGAGACAAAAAGAACAAAAAAGAAAAAGTAGAAGCCAAAGGGCACAGAGGGGTGTAGCGCACCTCACAGCTTTAGCAATGGCCCTGCCGCTGAGGGCAGAAGAGTGAAGCAGGGAGTCTTTGCAGCCAAGGTTGACACGTGTTTGCTTTACTGATGTCCTGCTTATATGTGAATCGCACGTGGAGCAAGAACAAATGCTCCCTCTCTCCACCCTACCAGAAAATGATCTCTCAGGCTGCATTCGTTGTGTTCATGAGTTACCTGCTGAGAGACACAGACCAGAGCAACATCCACTGCAAGATACCACTGAGTAGCAGGACTGCAAAATCTCTTCCGTCCCACTGGTGACCGCAGTGCATTTGGTCATTGAAATGCTGACTGTGTTCTCCTCTTCAGCCAGGTTGGGGGTCCACTTACCAACCCCCCTTTTGAGAGCCATTTTGTTTATGGAAGATTGTAGAGATTGCAGGGCTTTTCTTTTCTTTCTTATTTCTTAATATTTCACCTAGGTTCGCACTTAGACTACTTTTTTGTACATACACTGTATTAGAGGTCTGCTATCCGACCCGAGCCCGACGGGTCCCGAAATACTTTCGGGTTTCGGGTCGGGTTCGGGTTAATGTTTAATCAGTAGCTTCGGGTTCGGGTCGGGCTCGGGTTTGTAGCTAAACTAAAACTAGTAGGCTACGCTGCTTTCATAGACATGCACGCACACATTGCACACAGATATCAGAGCTCGCGCAGCGCACACACAGCACGGAAACTTTTATTAGTAAAACAGCTTCGATAGGCTACTGTCTCGCAACGTTATATTTCTCTGCAATGAGGGGGTAAAATCGCAGGTTCACACACGCAACTTTCATCCCTCTCTCTCTGTCTCTCTCTCGCTAATTCAAATAAATTATATAATTAATTAATTCAAATAAATGCGATCTTACCGCACTACATCTCTGTGTCTGATTTAAAGCAGGCCGAATGCTAACGAGCCTTAACTGACGAAAATGACTATAATTTGCACGGTGGAAGAATTATCGTCTTGTCGTATTATAACCATTCAAAAACTCTGCAGAATTTATGTGACCGCTGCACCTGATATTCATAAACTTTCATAACTGGTGTTTTTTTCTTTTGTCTTGTGAACTGGCCGAGCCTTGATGAATCTGTTTCTTTATTTGTTTACTGACCGTTGCACGCAGTCATGAAATGCAGCTTTTTTTTTTTTTTAATTGGCTATTCGTTTTGGGGAAAAAAAAAAAAAAACAACACATTTCGGGTTCGGGCTCTGAATTTAACTGTGCCGCTCGGGTCGGGTTGGGTCGGGTCAGACAATCTCGGGTACGGGCCAGGTTCGGGCTTCAGTTTAAAGCCCGTGCAGACCTCTACACTGTATGCTTTCATTTATTACAAATTTTGTCATTTCGGCTCCACCTTTCTCTAGTGTGTGAAATGCTCAGGAAAGGTTTATTACACCTGCAGGGCTTGAGAAGATAGTTAAGACATCAAGTCGAAACACTGAATCGACAGATATCATAAACAGCGTTCCTGCAGCTCAGACAGTAAAGCATGACGTTAGCAATGCCAAGGTCAGGGGTTCAGTTCAGTTGATGATTCAACTATGAATGATGATTAAATGTGTAACCTGGAATGCAATAAGTCACTTTGGATTTTTGAAAATAAGGGGTCAAAGAAGTATAAGTGCCCAAAATAAAGAGAAATCTTTCAAAAAAAATCTTTCTAGTATAAAACAACACGTGTCAGGCACTTAGAAATGTACGGAGCCCCTAAAGGGACCTTTGCAAAAAATAAAAAATGAAGACTTTAGAATCATGCCATGAAGATGGCGTCACTTCTGCCATCTTACAAAGAAGAAAACAAGAGCATGCATGCACATGAATTAGCCTAACTGAGATCTATTTTGGCCTTCAATACGAAAACGTTGTTTCTGTTCTTACATTCCGACACAGATAAATCACCACTGAGTGGCATAAGAACAGCTTTTTTCCTCAGGCTATATTCCACCTGAACAATACATAACATCTCAGGACATCTGTACATAACTTCTCAAAACTTTTCATCTGTAAAATAGCACATTTATAATTCTTTCTATTTTCTCTATATTTTGTACATAACCTCCTAAAACATTTGCAACATTCATAATTCTATTTTATATATATTTTTATTACCATATAGTTATTTTTTTAATTTATTTATTTATTGTCTATTGTTTTTATTATTAGCATTATATTTCATTCTATTACCTTAAATTATATGCATGTCTGCACTCTGGACATTCTCCACTGAATTTCTTGTGTTTTTGTGTGTGTAAACACACTTGACAATAAAACTCTTTCTGATTCTGACATTTAAAACGCATTTTGAGGTCTAGAAGCGATTGGTAGCTACAGTATATAAGCTCAAGTTTTGGATTTCGATATAACAATATATATAGCCTATTGTACCACATAAAACCAGTTAAATATGTATATAATCGAAAGCGATTATTTTTTTCATAATTATTACTTTACTTCAGTTAGGTTTTCAATAACTGCTGTTAGTTTCATTTTCGTTTTTTTATTTATTTGACATTTTTCTTTCTTTCTTTCTTTCTTTCTTTCTTTCTTTCTTTCTTTCTTTCTTTCTTTGCCTAAATGCCTTTATTTTCGTTAAATACAGTTCTTAATACAACATATTTTACCGTTTAAACATGTAAACAATATTTAATTTAAACTGGTTTAACAAGCATGAGTCACATCATTGACTCATCTTTTAAATTCATAAATATTGTAAACACATTGCCATCATAAATACAAACACTTTTTAAATAAATAAATAAATAACACACATTGGTAGGATGAATAGTAGCCCAAGCCATATGTTTGTCTTTTGTATTTTTTGCTCCTCTTTATTATTTATGTATGATAAATAATAAAGAACAGTTTTTAGCAGAATTGTTTCAAATTCGCAATGGCTCTAAACATCATAAACTGTGTGATGTAGTTATACACTAAAAATGGTGTAGAAACAGTTTTTTAAACAAGCAGCATTGAATTACATGTGGGTTTTTTCTCCAATTATCTGTCGAAAAATCTTTTTACAGTGTCTATGCAATGCTTAAATCCATGCTTTGCTGAACATGCTCTACTGTTTGAGGAGTACAATGTTATCATATCCACAAAAAAAGACAAAAAAAAAAACAGTAATACTCTTTTGTAAGTGAACTCACAATACTAATGCATTTGCCCTAATTCTGCTAATATTCACTCCAAAGTCAGTGATTCTCTTGATATCTGTAAAAAGACACTGCCTTTATCACAATAACTGCATGAATCTGTCTGTCAGCGTGATCTACTTACTTGAAAAATCCTAAAAGCATTTTATTTGGTTAAGAGCGCAGTGTTCTTGTTTCTCTTAACTCCTAGCAGCATGATACACTTGTAAGCACTGGGCTCAGGTAGGGCTGCGCTATATTAAGCCTGTGCTTTATCACTGCTCCATCTCCCATCAGATTCATCACAAAGACTTCATTACCTAGCTGCCACTCAAAGGACACTCTGAGACGGTGTCAGCGCCGCATCAGATCCTCCCCTGCCTCTCCCTCCTCAGCCATTAACATGACATCCTTGGCTTCGCGAAGATATTAGTCATGTATCAGGCCTGGTTCTCTCACATTATTGTCACTTATGAGCCAAGAAGGTGAGGGATACCGCTTTCATATCAACCCGAGTTGGGACGGCATAAGATGCATAGAAAGGTGCTTTAGTATGGTACCTTTTACCACATCACATAGAGATCACATCACAAGCCTCGCAGTCAACGTTTGTGAATACCGGATTTCAAATTTCTAGTTTTGTTTCAAGATAAGTTTGACATGAGTGTGCAGTGCCACAAGATGTTGAGATCAATCCGAGATGGGAAAATTCGCCACCTGAACCTCTGTAGACATTCCTGGCTGAATCGTATATTACGGTGTTAAACAGAACTCTTGAACTGCCACGTTAAAAGGTATTTTGCAGTAGATAGGCTGTCATGTACCAGGGATTTAGTTTCACGACTAAATCACCCTGGGCTAGATCTGTCTGAATAATCTTGCTGGGCGATGTACCTCTCTTACTCAAATCAAGCTGATCAGACATGTTGGACATGAGCGGAGATTTGATGTCAGAGATTAGTGGAACACATGCCCTTCTATCCAGATAATGAGTTTAGCTCTTGTTCGTTGGAAGGAGAGAGAGAGTGCATGTATTTCCTGCTAATTTCTACTAGGTTTTTTGGAAGCCCATCTCACTGCTTTGGCCCAAAGTCCCAAAAGAGCTAAATTAGAGTCTTACTGGTTGGGGAAAATAAAAGGAGTGCAGATGAAATGAGGTGACATCATTTTAATGTGACCTTCTTGTTATGTGACACATCTATTATTTTTATATAACCCATATTGAAATAGATGTCACCATAAAGGGAAACTAATAGATTTTGTATTGAGAGGACAAATTTTCTAATATAAATTTTGAATGAAAATTTGAGGTTGGTAGGTATTTTTAATACAGAAGAAATACAGTACTACTATGTACCTGTAATGTATTACCTGTAACAAAATTATTCTGAATTTGGTGAATATGAAATTGAAGTTAATCTGGAACAGTTCTGCAACTACACCATGGAGCTAACGGTAGTTAGACATGAATTTTAAAAGGCCTGAGTTTGTTTGGCATTTTCACATACAACACTGTAAACCCTTATAAGTTGAACTCAAAGTAATCAAAATTTGTACGTTAAGTTATTTTGGTTTTGAATACAAAACATGTACATTTTAATTTAATTGAAATACTAAGCTAACCCATACAGTTTGACTGCAATAACATATTATTGACAGGGGTGCACATACATTTTTAGGTCTGGTTCTCAGGAGAGCACCTGGAGATTTGGTTTGGTGCTCACACTGCACATAGTGTAACCCATTAAATATAACTATAAAAAAATAAAATTTATAATATTATTATTGCACTTTTTCATTTATTTTTAAAATAAAATAATGCACAAAATAATAAATAAAGTGTGATAATACTAAAATATTATTTAAAATATTTTATTTTCTTTTTAATAAAAAATGAGTATTAAATAAAAATAAAATTATTTTATAGTATACTTAAACAATTTTTATATATATATTTTCAAACATATATTTTAGAAAAAAAAATTTCAACATTTTCAAACCTAAAATCAGCAAGCTTTTATCTAGGCAGGTAAGTGTATGCGCTGCCTAGTGAAGCATGTCAGTGAATGTCACAGTTTTGCGTTTTACTCTGAAACCCACAGCACGTTGCCTAGATTTATAAATTATGCTTTCTGGTTGAATGGAAATCCTATACAGTATTACAGTTAGTCAATCTAAAATGGTGATTGTGCATTATCAGCTACCAACCATGTTGGTACGCTCTGAACCACATTTTTTATTTTGGTTGCGCATGTGCACCTGCACACCATTTATGTGCAACCCTGATTATTAACTTAAAAAACATAGCAACAAAGCAACATAGTCTTAAGGTAATTGATTATATTTAGCTGACCTTAACCTGAAAGAGTTGCAGCAGATTTCTAGTTCCCAGCAAGCTTTGCATCAGACTGTCTGCCTAATATAATCAACTGTTAAGTTCACACAACTTTTTCAGTGAACTTTTAGTAAAATTTGAGTGAAACAATTTGTTTTTTTAAATCAAAATCATGAATGTTTTGTCCACTTTCAACCACTTTAGTCAAAAACTAGTATTGTCAATCAATTAAAAGTATTAACTAATTAATCACACTTTTTTATGAAATTAATCACGATTAATTGTGATTAATTCCACCTGACATTAATGTTTTTAAATATACTTTTATATTGCAATAATTTCACATTCAATCTTCAAATTAATGTAGAAACACCATAAAGACAGTATATTTTTTTAATATTTGTTTAATGGCATCTTTTTTATGTCTGAAGGCGAGTATCACTGATAGCATTACTACTGATGTCTCTAGGAAATTGTTCTTTTTTTCCTAATATTTAACCATTGACTATATATAATGTTGACTATACTAACTTTACAGTAAAATTGAGTGTGGTCAATTTTAACATTTATTAGACTTTAAAAAAACTTCTAATTTAAGTAAACTTAAAACAATATTCACATAAACCTATTATAATAAACATCATATTTACATGTGCCCTTCAGCAAGTAGGAAATTGAATAAAGTTATCAAACACTAAATTCTAAATTAAATATAGATGAATCCTTAAAGCTAGAAAAGTTATTGATTTCATCTTTTTTCTTTTGTTCTTTGATTAGTAGATATCACAGCAGTTGGGTTATTAGGTTATTTGGCTGCTATTACTTTAAGAGCTGCCACTGCTGAACGTGACGAAGATCTGAAAGGCATGCTCGTAGTTTCGTTCGCGCTTTAATATGAAATGATACAGGCTGCAGCGCGCGCCGCCGTATTTGTGCGTACAATTGAAGAGCACGTGCTACGAGCATGGTATAATGACTGACAGAACAGGAAAATTTGTTTTGACCAGCGCCTGTCGCTGAGGCGAAATGGAGTACGCATCTGAAAAGTCTCCTGTTTGTTGTGGCCGTAAAGACATTCTACGTCTAAATAAACGCAATTATTGTCAAGAAAAAAAGAGACAGAAGCAGCAGTTGTGAGTGGGGTGGCCAACCCCAGCTCCGCCCCTCCGTTAACTGTGTTAAATATTTTTAACGCCGTTAAACTGGAAAAATCAATCGCCTGTGTTAACGTGCTAATTTTGATAGCACTATCAAAAACACATTTTTCTGGATTGCACATGTGGTCAAAGTGTTTGAACTGCCGCTAAAGATCAACTCCTCTCTGCCTATTAACCTCATTTTTAAACATTATGGGACGTGTTCACAGTGTTCAGCATAGTTTTGTGGCCATCAGAGCAGAAATGAAATCTGCTGATCAAAAGATCAGAAAAGGCCCATACATACACCCACCCAGACCCTTCCCTCAAAGAAATCAGGAAAGTGGTCAAAAGTGGTCAAATTTGAAACAGCAGGTATAAATGGAAATGTGTCTCCCTCATCTACTTGTGGTTCGGTCGACCAAAATGCATCTTAATATCAGATATAAACAGGGCCTCAAATCCCATCCCCTAAAATGCCTAAAACCCCCAAAGGCTACTTCCACTACATACTCAGTGCTTGTAGGTTTTCACTGGTGATATTTAGATGCATTTTAATATTGTGTCAATATTGTGTGTATTTTTATCTCATTCTCACATTTGAGATCCCACAAAACCACTCAATTTGTTGTGGTTAGCCCCATAAATACGGCTGAAAATGGATACGTGTCTTCACATGCACGGTGTCTTGTGTTGAACTGTTATTTGGTTTGTAATTCACTCACATTAGCCCATGGACATACATCTGTCTCTGTCAAACAACAAGTCGTGTCCTTGCGGGACGAGATTAACAATTCTCAAGTCCCTTTCCAGCCCTCAGTCTCCCCTGTCTCATTATACCTCAGTGTGTGTGAGCTGCGCATGTGATGGCCATAGTGAGCGAAGGCAGGCAGGCCCTAGTTTGCGATGCACTCCCTGGTGTATTATGCTGTCCCGAAGGCTGTGGACTTGCTGGCGGCCCCACTGACCTGACAAACAACAGCTATGACAAGCCAGTGACGAGGCTGTCAGAGGCTCTGACGGATGACACTAGCAGCCGCCTGTCACCCTGAGCCAATGACATCGCGCAAGAGGAAGAGGTGTCTTCTTGTGGAGGTGGTGATGGGCATGTTCTGTAATGGCTGTACACTCGTATGCATACAGATGATCACTTTGATTGCTCAAAGTGTGAGGCACGACATGATATATTCACGTTCAAATGCACACGGGAGGTCCTCAACAAAACGGATACAAAACACAAGAGCTGGTTACCAGCATGTGTTGCGTTTTTGAAGCCGGTCTCCCCGCCAGACTTAACTGGTGAAAAGACTCTAAAAATGTCATGTGGTGTAATCAAGTAAAAAGTAATGACATATTGACAAAACGATATAAAGTTGAAAATATTATTACATTTTTAGTCACACCACATGACATTTTACAACTAACTTTGTCTTTCATACAGTAAAGTGGTCAAAGTAATAAATTAATACTTAAAATTGATAAAAAGGGGTCATAAAGACATATTGTTCATCAAAAAAAAAAAAAAATCTGGAATTTTTATGGATTTTTTCACAAAGTATTAAACAGCACAACTTTATTTTTCAACACTGACATTCATAAGAAATGTTTCCTGAGCACCAAATCAACATATTAGAAGGATCATCATCAGGAACATGATGTCACCATCAAATGTAATAAATATATATATATATATATATATATATATATATATATATATATATATATATATATATATATAAACATTTTAAAATATATTAAAATAGAAGAATAAAATAGAATAGTTATTCTGTGTTATTTATTTCAAATACAGTTGAGTTCAAAAGTTTACACCCCCCTTGCAGAATCTGCAAAATGTTAATTATTTTACCAAAATAAGAGGGATCATATAAAGTTTATTTATTACTGACATAAGATATTTCACATATAAGATGTTTACTGAGGGACTCATATGCAACTATTAAAGAAGGTTCAAACGCTCACTGATGCTCCAGAAAGAAAAAAAGATGCATTAAGAGCCGGGGGGTGAAATCTTTTTAATAGAATGAAGATGTGTACATTTTTTCTTATTTTGCCCAAATATATATATTTTTTTTTCATTTAGTACTGCCCTTCAGAGGCTACAGAAGATACTTAAATGTTTCCCAGAAGACAAAATAAGTTCAGTTTACCCTGATCTTCAAATTCAAAAAGTTTTCACCCCCCGGCTCTTAATGCATCACTTTTCCTTCTGGAGCATTGGTGAGCATTTGAACCTTCTGTAATAGTTGCATATGAGTCCTTCAGTTGTCCTCAGTGTGAAAAAATGGACCTCAAAATCATGCAATCATTGTTGGAAAGGGTTCAAATACACAAAAATGCTGAAAAACCAAAGAATTTGCGGGACCTGAAGGATTTTTCTGAAGAACAGCGGGCAGTTTAACTGTTCAGGACAAACAAGGGACTCATGAACTACTATCACTAAACAAAAAAACACAACTGTCGATCATTCAGGTAACAACACAGTATTAATCAAGTGGATGTAAACTTTTCAACGGGGTCATTTTTATAAATTCAACTATTATTTTCTCTTGTGGGCTATATGTAAACATCTTTTATGTGAAATAAATTCAGGTCAGTACTAAATAAACAATAACATGCATTTTGAATTCTTATTTTGGTAAAAGAAATAACATTTTGCAGACTCTGCAAGGGGGATGTAAAACTTTTGACCTCAACTGTAAATGCAGCCATACCAGAAAAAAAAAAAAATCTTGTTGACACCAAACTATTGAACACATACACGCAATAAAAAAGAGATACCAAACTATTTAGTACATTTTTCAAAGTAGGACACTTTTTTAACTTTATGATCCCCCAAAAATATTAGAATGATTTTAATTCAGTAATTAAATATGCATCATAGATGAAGTTTAATCAGGTCACTGTGAATTAACTGAATTTTTAATGTACTTTTTTCCAAAAATAAATTAATATATTACAAAAAAATTAGTTCTGTCATTGACCCATGAACTGAACTGGAAATGAATGCTAGTCTAAGCTAGTTTTCTGAGCTGTGATATGAGATATGGATTTCTTTTGTTTGTACATGGTGGTGAATTGTGTCTCATTGCCACTATGGCTTATATAATTGCAAGACTGGAGGAAGTGATGGGGCAATTTCTGTCTGATTTTGGAGTAGTTTGGTTTTGAGAGCAGTGTGTGAGTTGTGCGACTGACATTACCTCTTACATTGCTTCTAGTGACATGTTGCGCCATGCCATCCAATGCCAATGAGTGATACATCACCCACACCTGTAGGGACTGTACATTACATATGAGCTTATGTAACAGCGACCTTGAAGTGTCCATGTCAGCCCTGTATATGCACCAAAAAGAAAAGAAATCACCATATATATATATATATATATATACAGGTGCATCTCAAAGAATTAGAATATCGTGGAAAAAAAAATTTTGTAACTTATTTCAAAAAGTGAAACTTTCATATATATTTTAGATTCATTACATGTAAAGCATTTCAAAAGTTTTTTGTTTTAATTTTGATTATTAGAGCTTACAGCTCATGAAAGTCATAAAATCCATAAACTCATATATAATGTGTGTGTGTGTATGTATATATATATATATATATATATATATATATATAAGGAAAACACTTCTAGTTGTTTTGTGTGGCTCAAATGAATGCAAAACCTCCAGAACAGATTTAGTTTTTCCACCAGTCAATTGAATGAAAAGAATAATGGCTGTGAATACAAGCCATGCAGCTACAGTTTAATATAATAATAAATAATTCCACTAAAATATAAAAGAATGCTCTACCATTTCAACACCATTACTTTGTAGAAAATATTCCCATCTGACTGAGTTAGTTTATTGTGTAATATCAATACATTTACTTAACCTCTAATACAATCCACAAAATGAAGTGTGCTGCAGACATATACATTTAGACAGGCATCTCCACAGGCAATTCGTATCATCTTATGGCTGAATCAGATCTCTGGCTGAATTCACTGCTTGTATTGACATGCAGTCAATTGACTGGTGAAAAAAAAGCAAAATCTGCTCTGGAGTTTTTGCATTATTATTACTTGAATCACCATATAGGGGGGAAGACTGATAATTTAATAGTGAGATACCTGTTACAGACAGATTATCACTATAATGGAGCTGAAAGGCCAAACGTGTCCTTATAAAAGTTCAAAGTGTTGTTACAGATGAAATAAATATTCTTCATCAGGTTATATTTTGAATATTAATGACTTTATCTAAACCTCTCTACTTAACTATTAGTCTTGCTCATCTGCTATGTTTGTAGTTTTTTAACGCTTTTGATTTGTGTATGTATTTCAACATACTACCATGTGGCCGACACTAATTCTAATTTTAAATCATATTTAGGATGAATAGTATGCTAATTTGGACACAGAAACTGTTTTAATGATTTGAATAAATCATTCAACGTGCAAAAATGCTGATTCATTCTTTATTGAATAATTCACCCAACCCATTCATTCCAAATCTCAGAACTATTTTGAAACAAAATACCATTTCTGTTTGTTATAATAGTTCTGCTGTGACTTTGTTTGAAACAATTTTTATTGGCGGCGCAAAAACAGATAAGATAAATGGTAACATTGTCTCTAAAATGTAATTTACTTAACATTAATTTCTTATTGAACTGTTACTGTTCTTGAAAACACAATCACGCTGCCCCATTCATTTTTGTTAATTTTAACAAGACGTTTTTGAATTAGTAACAAAGTCTTGAACACTTTTACTGCATATCCTGAATCTGTGGCATAAGAAAGTAGCTCCACACACAAGGTTTTTTAACACTCTTTGGTTTTTATTCCCTTGTTCCTGGAACTGTATTTAAAAGCAACAACACACTCACAGTGCACTATTTATTAACAGCATTCTTACAACAGGATAAATGTAACAGAGAAGCAAACTTGCTTATATGTAGTGAGTCTATGCTGCAAACAAGTGAAACAGAATATAATAAAACTCTTAATATGTTACTCAGCTTTCCTTCTCAGGTAAATGTAACTTTTTAAGCACGTTTAGATATTTCTACTTAAAAATGAAGACAAAGATGCTTATTTAGAAAAAGTTTTAGTCTGTGCACAATGATGCAATATTATTAAGCACCAGTGTTAAGATCTCTGATGCATGAGCCTATTTTTTGGTTGATTATTGTTGTTGATTCACATCCAGTGGACCCACCTGAGGCAAAGAATAATTGGTGGAACTATGGAGAAGTGCTTCTCTGATTCACTTGGGTGTTTCCTGTGAGGACCCCTTTTGGCCCGAGCAATAGCTCTGGATCACCGCGAGGGGATTTGTGTATGATTAATAGCAAACAGTAGTGTACAGCTGGGCTGAGGCATTTGTGTTTACAGATGGAGAAAAACAGACCACTGGGAGCTGGGAGATTGTTTTGACTCTATTTTGGGTCATCTTTCTTTTGCAAATTGCTATCTCTATTTTGGTTCGGATTCAGGGGAGTTGTCCGGTGATGCTTCACTTAGCCAAATAGCTGCTGCATTGATTCCAATTACGGCCTATTCAGAAGAAAATATAAGCTTTAAGTGAGCTTTTGATTGAATTTTCCGACTTCCACTCTTTTCCCTGCAATACACAGTAAAAGCGGATTATAATAAAATAGGTCAAGTTGAAAGAAATTGCTGCCCAACAGCTGTTTAGGTTCATGTAGTTCACTAATCCAATACTTGACTAGGCAGCCTATTACAGAACAGTGAATTAAATTAAGTGCTGTTTTGTATTCTTAAAAAGAGAACAGTAGTAACTTGAAAGAGTCGTGAGGCTCATTAACATCTTGGAAGTTTATTTGCTAAATAGATGTGGAATTTATTTGCTAATGCAGTTATATTGGTAAGACTGATGGTGGATAATCCAATACATCTTTTTTGAATGTTATTTATGTATTTCATTTTTATTAACAAAATTCATCTTTGCCAGATATTACCAATTAAGAGGAAATATAAGGCTTCAGCTGATTCAAAGAACAGCAATGAGCAGTTAATCACTGAACTGTATTCTCCTTGAGTCTCTAACATCTGCATCTTTGCCCTGAGTGTTCGTTTTGGTAAGTGGGGATTACTCTTACACTTTTTTTGGATTCCACTGAATATTTTTCAGGGTGGATTTATACGTGAAAGTCAATTTCTTTATAGGGACCTTCAAAATATATTGAACATTTCTACAATTATTGCCAAGGAAAAAGATAAACAGTTCATTAAACATGCATTAACCTTTTGTGACAAGAAGCACCAGTTGTTTCAGGTAAAAACAATGAAGCACAATGACAATGGAAAAGATCATGTACAAAAACATTGTTGTGATAAAATTGCATCAATTGCAAATAATGAATTTTATAAAACTGCAACAATTAAAACATTCCAGGCCTGTTTGACTTTCTTCTGTGGAGCATAAAAAGGTATTTTGAGAAATGTCTCAATGTTATTTGTCCATACAAAAGAAGTCAGTGGTCACCAAAACAAATATTCTTTCTTTCTTTCTTTTCTTTTTTTAAACTAAGATGTTGCATAATATATAATATTCAGTGATATTCAATATTCTAATATTCTGACAGATCTAGTAGTCTCATTATTTCATTAAAACACCCACATGGTTGTTCAGAGGTCAAGTTTGTGGTTAACTTAATAAAAATACTGCGGTAGTCTGTAGGTTTAGTGGTGCTGTTCTGGATCGTACACATACCAGAGCAGCTTACATGAAAGTTTTGATTTTATTAATACTATTTTATTTATTTATAACCATTCCTTAAGTGAAATCCTAAAGAAATGTGTACTTGACCTTATTTATTAGTGTAACATATGTAATATGTAACTACTTAATTTAGATATTAGCACATTAAATACATTTTTAGCTCATTTTACAAAACATTTGTTATAATGTAGTCTCATTGGTATCATCTCTAAACCGAATGTCTATCCAGAGAGCAAAATGTCTGCTGCAAAGGTTTTATTCATTCAAATTTAGTAATTTAGAGATGATTAATTAAAGTATTGAAATAAATAAAATGCCAAGAATATCACCCTGGCAACTCTAAAGCAGTCAGAAACAGTTTTCTGGCTTCAAGAGACACCTTGACACTCTATTTTTAATGTGACACTTTTACTTTTGGAAAATTATTCTGAGGCAGGGAAGTCATCCTGATGTTCCAACAGTCAACTCTGATTGAACTGTCTGTCACGATTGGTGGAACATCACAGTTGGGCAAACAGATTAAAATGCCAAAAAAAGAGAGAGATTTTTTATTAACTGAAATGGGAAAAACTAAGCAGTGTTCACAAAATTGGCGCCTGCGGATTTGAATCCGTTCAGCATTTAAGCCTTTTTGTTTAAGTGCAAGTGAATGGTATATATATAGAGAGAGAGATTATTTTTCAGTTGCAAAGATGTCAGTAGTAAAGTGATAAATTATTTACTCATTATGTACTCAACCTCATGTTCTTTCATGTTTATGCACTATATTTCAATTCTTATATATTAATATAATATAATAAATATTATACCCACCACATTTTTGCCAGTAAGCTACTTCCTGTCAAGGTGCAAGACTTTTGATTCATTATCCACTATATTAAATAACTAGAAGAATAACAAATTAAAGTAAACGATAAAAACTATTTGCACAACAAACCACTGTGCTTATGATTACAGTAACAAAATAATATAACAAATACTAAGTTGCAGTACAGCTAAAATAACTGGAAGTGGCTGAACCTGGAAGCCTTGAACATTCAAGATAAAAATGGCTGCACCCACTGGTATGTTAAAAATAAGATGGATATTGAATCCGTTTGATAAGAAACAGACTAAATTTTAAGCTATTATTCACTGATAGTCTTCTCCTTCAGTGAGCTTTGAGCTGTAAACTCAAGAGCTGTAGCACCTCCGTTCAAGCGGCATGTAAACCAATCATCTCGTCCTCTTTATTAGTTATAGCATTAAAAAACATGAATGAACATCAGAACGTATCTTGTTTCAACTTCAGAAAGATGTCAATAGACACCATTTTTCAAGTTCAAGTCCACCAACGTTCATCTACGTTCATCTCGTTTGGTTTGTTTGTTGAACAAAAATGGCAGATTCAGCATTATGATTGGTCAGATCACCTTGCAAAGGGTCAATTCTTGCTGCTCAAATTCTCTGAATTACGTGTACACGCATTTAAGAAATTATCGTAGGATCAAATGTAGGACATTTTCTACACAATGTTTTGTAAATATAGCCCCTGGTCACTATGAACTGTTTTTGAGATTCTTTAAAATTTTCCTTTTGTGTTCAACTGAAAAATGGCAGCATACTTGTTTTTAATGACATGAGGGTGAATAAATACTGACAGAATTGTATTTTTCGAGTGAACAACTCTGTTGAGTGTTGCTTTTCGCTTTGTTGTTTTTGGTTGTTGTTCTCTACCTGGAACAGTACGTCCAAGCTTGTGCCGTGGCTCCATTAAAGGCCTGATTCCAGCGCTAATCTGTTTGTATGTAGTATCCTGGGATGAGTAGGGAGGATTGAGAGTTAGCAAAGCAGCTTAATTAGCAGGGATCTCTTTGTGTGGGTCGGAATCCGTCAGTGAGTGTTTGTCTTGTAGGGCTGATACTGACGTAGCAAAAGGCACGACAGAAGAAGTGGACAGCTGTCAGGTGCTTTAATGAGGAAAAAGGCCATATCAAAGATCAGCTCAGCAGCCTGGCTACAGGACTTTTCATTATTACCACCCAATACGGGCTAAAGGTTGCCTGGATTTGTGTGTGCGATGCTTATTTGACAGAACCCTCCAGCTCTACAATCATGGAGTTTAATCACTTTAATCGTTCATGTATAAAGCACAGTTCTCTTTCACAAGCCGATTGAAATGAACAATCATGTGTTGACATATTCATACTGCTTGAGAGAATACAACTGTGATCCTCGAAATAATTCCTAGTACTTAATAAGGGTCTGCCAGTTTGTAACCTTAATTATTGAGTACAGGTTTTATTTAATAAGAGCTCATTAACAGCCACAAATAAACGTACTCGAATATGCATAATAAATGGAACTCTTTAGTGACATTAATTGACTTACAATCTCATAATCACTTGGATGCCACTTGTGTTATTTATTTATTTATTTATTTATTTATTTATTTATTGCTTTTTAAATCTTTGTTTTTAAAAATAGATTATCACCATGAGGGACAGATGAATGTCTGGTTAATACAGTAGTGGTGTAATTCCTGTAGAGTTTGCTCCATGTACACTACAGTTCAAAAGATTTGTTTTTGGCCTTTTTATGTATTTATTTATTTAATGTTTTTAAAACATATTTTTGTCTCCCTGCATTTGTTCGATCATATATATATATTAGTGCTGTCAATCGATTAAAAAATGTAATCACGTTGATCACAGTCGTGGACTGTGATTAATCATGATTAATCGCAAATTTAAAATACTAGGATTTACCTGTAAATGTGTTTAAATAAAGAAATGCATGACAAACTAGTTTAAGGAAACAGAACCTTTCACACCTACGCCAGGTATGAGACATAATCCTTATTATTCTTTTATCATTATTCTTCTGTTTTTATTCAGCCATTATCATTATGGCAATAAAACGTTTACCAAGCCACATCACTTCAATCCCAGTATACATTTACCCAACTATTATCAAAAGTGTTTCTAAATAAATACAACAAAACATTTTCTTGTGACCTTATGTGAAGTATTATGACAAAATGCATTATGAGAATTGGACCTGTTCTGCAACTGCATTAGAGCTAATATTAGCATCATGCTACATAAGGCAATTTATGAGATTAATAGGACACTTTTAATCAAAACTCACTTTAAACCACCGAGTATTTGTAATAACTTCCTTTTACGATCACGTGTGGAATTTGGTTGTTTACTGTTGTTAAAATATGCTATTTATAGCCTTTTTATCGCTGTACAAATTAGCATTTCAGATGTACACAT
>JAFVLL020021315.1:0-43027 GCA_021397915.2 Tor tambroides
CCCCCCCCCCCCCCCCTCCCATTTTTGCCTTTCTCTTTTTCTTTTTTTGGCTTAAAGCTGAGTACTGATTTACTACCAGGTAATGTTTTATCTTTTGATGGTTTATTTTTCTATAAATACTATATTTTTCTGTGTGTTCATCACTTGTATTACTGTCAACCTGTGATCTTAGCATTCATCAGACTCGGCCTGATGTGGTTGCTGATTTCTGCCCCCTAGTGTGGTCCTGTGGTAACATGATTCCTAAAAAACTCATTTATGTGTGGTATTTGGAAAAAAAATGTTGCAACATCTAATCTTTGTACTCAGATGTATCCGGTTGTGTGTCACAGCAGTGTTGTTTCTCAGCATTCCTGTCATGTACATTGACACAGAACAGTTACACACCTCTTCCAAAGTCAACACGCCATCGTGACGCACATTTCCGCTAATGAAAGTTTGCACGTTGGATGCTCTCCGTACCATTCATTTACCACCAGCAAACAGTCTGGAAACATGTACTCATTCTTTATTATTTCTGTGTTTTACAGTAATGGAGTGCTGTAGTGCTGACGTAATTTTGTAGGCCAACTTGGAGGGTTGCATCACCCTGTTCCCTCGACAAAAACCCAATAGGATTTTTTTTTTGGATTATTGCAAAACAGATACTCTGGAACCAGCAAACGTTTATGATTCTTAAACATTTTGTTATTCATAATGATCTTCGCAAATGAAAACAACTTTTATGAATTTTGAAGCCTAAATACAGTCGACAAATGTAAAAGGCTTAACATAGGCTGTAAACGAACCACATAAACCAATTTAAAAATATTGAGGGGATATTACTGATGTATGTTGAATAAAATGTGCAAATATCTTGAGCTTGTGTTCAGGCAGTTAACTAAAAACCCCACTGACTTCAGGACGGTGGAAGTAGCAGTGCTAATATGCTAACTTGTTTTCGGGTGAATTCTGGGATGTTTCCTGTACAGTATTGAAGAAGTTCATATGTATGCTGAGCGCTTGTTGCTTCTCCTTTAATAGCTGCTCCAACTTGGCCATTAAATAACTTCCTTTTTGTAGTTTTGGAAATAATGAATCACTAGAATCATCACATTAATTCAGTCCACTGTGTCTGGATATGCTGGATCTAAACTATGGGTAACAGATCATTTCGGCCTACAGTGAGCTGTGCCACTTGGAGGCAGTGTTATACAACTCCAGTAACTGGCAGTGCTGTGAACCTACAGAGAATATTCCAGGTCTTTCTGCTTTATTCATGTATTGTGAGACAGCTACCTCTTGTGAAATGAGCACTAGTCACAAACGCTCAGGAAATCGTGGTTGCTAGTTTGCCATTCATTTAATTCTTGTCCCCCTGAAGGAGTTCAGAGTGCTACTTGACGTCCTTTTGCTGATGAGTTGCCTTGTTACCTAATCACACGTTCATTAACATCATCTCAGAGGTTGCGTAGGCTGATCGTTTCTTTAAAATTCAACAGGAACATCTGCATTAATGGCATGTATTCAGCTAAAATGTATGGTTACAGTATGTCACTTCTGTCCCTCTTCGTTCTTTGCTCACATTGTGTTTGTAAACCGCTGTCTTGCAGGGAAATTCACTTGAGGTTTCTGCTTATGAGGTTGATATGGCAACGGCAGGCAGCGTTTGTTAACAACAGGGATCACGCAGCAATCCCTGGATGAAACGCACAGGTTCTGCCTAATTTGATAATTACACAAACAAGAGTTATAGTCCGTAGAATGAAGGGTTGAGCGGCAGATAAATTACACTCACATATAAGATAAGATAATGCTGTCATGTGACCCATCGTTTATTTAAAAAGGTAAATATTGTTTAAAAGATAAATATTGCCAGATTGAATTTAAAATATAATGAAATAATTATACAAATCAAATAATAAATGAATATATTATAGTTAATAATTAAATTAGAAAATAAATTATATATGATTAAAAAATTCAATTATTTTTGTCCATTTCTGTCATTGCTCAAACTCTAATTGGTTTAATGCTGCTAATAAAAGCATGTGTGACAAAGCAAATAATCGAGAATGACTTTAGATTAGCTTGACCAACTGAAAAGCAATCAGAAGCACTACATTTGTGCTCTGGTTATAATTTATATTTAATATATTATATAACTGTCATTTTCATACACAAATCAATTCCATTTAAACTTATATTTTTGTCACAGCTGGCTTAAACACTGGCTTATACAGCTTGAAACACTGCTTTTATTCACTTTTTACATTCTTTTTCAGTTGATTTGTACCTTTCACATCCTTAGATGTAAGAGCACTAGTGAATTTATGTGGGCAGCTGCTAATTTGCATGGCTTTTGAATACATTTGATCATTTCGTGTTGGCCTGTGACACTTGGCTGCTTTTGATTGCTCTTACTCGAAGCGTAAGTGCATTGTTATGTTTCACGTGTTTTCATTTGGCATCTGCATTCATGCATTTACAGGCACGATCTGATTATATGCCTTACGAATGAAAGCAGGATTAGAAATCACTTCGGCAAGAGTTGCCTGCCAAGCAAATAAACAGGAATGTAAATATGAAGTCAGTGCAGTTGTCGTTTGTCATCGGGATAGTCTGCTTGAAGACGTTTCTCCTGTGTAAGATTGTATCTGCTTCATTACCTCCATTACCACGGCCCATTTGCCTCATATCCAAATAAGGGGAATCGAACACGAACCAAGACATGGTCCCCTCGGTCTTACTTAAACTGCTACTAGCTCGCTCTCCATCCCACTCTCTCTCTCTCGCTCTTCCTTTGGCATCTGTATTCTATCAGGAAGAATGAAGAGACACTACTCATTATTAGGGAACATGGTTGACGATGCATCACCTGGACCGAATGGGAATTTTTGGAAACAGTAAGTTGGTTAAGATTTTTTTTTCTTGAATATACAGTTTGGAAACAATGATTTTTCAATGTTTTTAATGAAGTCTCTTATGCCCGTCAAGGCTGCATTTATTTGATCGAATATACAGTACAAACAGTAATATTGTGAAATATTACTAAAAAACTGTTTTCTGTTTGAATATATTTTAAAATGATGTGATGCAAAGCTGAATTTTCAGCATCATTATTCCAGTCTTCTGTGTCACATGATCCTTCTAATATTCTGATTTGCTGCTCAATTATTATTGATGCTTATTAATAATGGTTTTTATTATCAATGTTGTTATTATCATGTGCTGCTTAATATTTGTGGAAACATTTTTTTTTCAGGATTCGTGGATGCATTTATTTGAAATAGAATCTTCTGTAACATTATAAGTTTTTACGGTCACTTTTTATCAATTTAATGCATATTTTCTGCATAATACCATTAATTTGTATTAACATACCCCAAACATTTGAATGGAGTTCTATCATGTTTTCTGCATAAATGTTAGGTAGCACAACTGTTTTCAACATAATAATAATAAGAAATGTTTCTTGAGCAGCAAATCAGCTTATTAGAATGATTTCTGAAGGATCATGTGATTAATGAAAATTCAGCTTTGCAGCACAGGAATAATTTATAAAAATAAAAAAACACTTATTTTAAATTGTAATACTATTTAACAATATTATAGTGTTTTTTGCTATATTTTTGAGCACAATATATTTTTTTGCTATAATTGCAGCACTGCTGAGCATAAGAGACTTCATTAAAACATTTAAAAATTGTAATATTTCCAAATGTTTATAAGTATTGTATATATTGAATATGTCTAAGATTTCTGACCAGTATGGCTTTTGTATGATCACACAAGTACTTTTGTTTTAAATGTCTGCTTTGGAGTTCAGTATTTAAGCATTGCACTTCTGCCTTGCTTTGTTATAATTCATGTTAGTAACATGATCTTTCTGTCGTGAGGCTGTAGAAATGGGGCTTGGAGTGAAAGTTTTGGTGTGACATCATGAGAAACAGGATGAGATTACAGCGTCCCGCAGAGAACCGCATTTCTCCTTAATAAGTTCCAGCTTTACTCTGTCACTGTTCGCTTGTAGCTTTATAGTGCTGGAGGAAATTCAGATGTTCGCTGCTCTTAACCCTTCTGTTTTTACCCAGAGGCCCCTTTAATATCTCAAAAAGCATATTTAACATTTAAAGCGTCGGGATGATGCGGCATGACTTTTCTTAATCTTTCGAGAACAGCTTATAGCAAAATGTCAAGTTGATAACATTAATCACATATCCGCGATAACATTAATCACACATCTACTTGGTGTCTCAGCAATCTCAGCTATAAAACATATGATTTTTTTTGGATACAAAATATTTTTGGATACTGTAGACATTCACTCCTAAAAGTTATTTAATTTGATTTATGTATTATATATCAGTCCATGTGCATGAGTAATTTGTGGTAAACCAGAGGCATGAAACTGTCTAAAAGGTCTTAAATAGTTCAGAGGATCATAATAGAACTTAAAGGGAAAATTGGAGGTTAATTTCAAAATTACTATCATTATTAATCTTAGAGTCCTTTTTTTGGTCTTATATGATACAACTTGCAGAAAAATGTAAACCTGGTCAGATTGTGGATTAAATATGCATAATAGTTGGTAACAATGGTAAAACAAAGTTAACATAATTAATAATGAAAAGATAAGCAATAATCAGGGAGTACAACATGCAGAGTATGTTACAAGGCAGGCACATTTTTATGTTCTGCAGAAGAAAGAAAGTCATACGGCTTAGGAACGGCATAGTGTTCGTAAATTATAACATAATTGTCATTTTAGAGCTAACTGTCTCTTTAAAGTCAGTCTCAACAGAACATGAGGGTTAAAATGGACTTCGTCTTTACTTTCCACTGCCTTTTCAGCTGGAGTATAAACATACTGTACAAATAGTGTCTGATCTCTGGCTCTCTCTTGTAGCGTTTGCCTCATGTGTACACGTGCTGCAAGCGCACAGCCAAACACACAAATGCACAAGCCAGGGAATTGAGATAAACGATCGTAGATTGCGCCCTGGGCTTTGTTGAGATGTCCCTATGTGAAATTCAACAGGAGATTATGAAGCGGTCGGGCCCCACCTCCCTCTGCTGTGTGCCAGAACAGCACCAAGTCCTCCTAAGACCTCAGGGTCACTGAATGCTCCTTAACGGCCCGAACCTGCCTCCAGGCTTACAGCAGCCCAGCGGCCACATCCACGCTAAATCTCTCATGTGACTCTTACACAAGAAAAGCTGCTGTGGACTTAGTTTTTAGGGGCCCAGGAATCAATCGAAGGTTCTGCGGTGGATTTGCAAGGAGTTCAGTGAGTAACCTAAAGGTTTTTTATGCATTTCTGCTTGATACTAAATGTTAAACTTTGCATATTTTGTTGGAAAATGCAACTTCAAACCTCTGCTCATTTCTGTCAGTCAGAGTTTATTATTAACCGTAGGCTGAATATGGATGTTGAAGGTTCACTATTGAAATGTAAGAATCAGTTAACAAATCTGTAAGATTTTCACTTTAGACGTCATCTCCATTTAGTTGAGCCTTGAGATTTGAATAGGTTCACGCTGAGCTTTGAGTGAGGGAGACTATCAGCAATCATTGTTAACTGTGCAGTTTGCTGAACAGATTTAGGGTCCCCCTGTGGTTCAGTTGAATTGTGGGAACTGGCCCCTCTCTATTGTCATGCAGTGGTTTTGCTCAGAGCCGTTTACCATCTCTGTATTTTTCTGACAATAATGAAGCATTTTTTGGGGTCTTATGGGTGTCAGATGTAAGCCGCTCTAGCATGGTGGGGATTTGTTTCTCAGTGTGGCAACAGCAGTGAAGTGATGGACGGTCCATTCCCAGCATTCCTTATCAGAGGTTAAGAACTGAAGATCCCATTTTTCATTGCTTACATCAGATGGGTGTAGCAAATCTAACATTCTCATTCCCACGACTTTTTTAAACCCATAAAACAAATGTTTTTTTTTTATTATGAGACATATTAGAAATGTTTGATTAAACTATAGTCTAGCATAAAATTACAGTAGCATGAAAAGTAGCTAGTTTTAAATTACATGTCTATATTTTGACCACCTTGTCTGTAACAAAATCATAATGACAATCACAAAATTTTAGCTAGAGATTACAGTTTTTAAAGTTTTAAAATGGATATCTTTCTTACACAAATGCGTCGCTTCGCTTCAGAAGGCCTTTATTAACCCTCTGGAGCCATGTGGAGAACTTTTTATGATGTATGGATGCATTTTTTTGGGCTTCAAAATCTTAAACCCCATTCACTGCCATTATAAAGCTTGAAAGAGCCAGGATATTTTTAATACAACTGCAGTTGTATTCGTCTGAATGAAGAAAGTCATATACAGCTTGAGGGTGAGTAAATCATGGGGTAATTTTCATTATTGGGTAAACTATCCCTCTAAGTTACAGTAAAAAAATGCTATACAAATATGATAAATAGACGTTTATCCGAAACCAGCCTCACAAAAGTACTTGGGTCTAAATTTAATATTTATGTATTTGAATTGCAAAAAAAAAAATTCCATCCAATTCGATTATACAGATTTAACATGAACTTAATGCGATGCATATGTCAGTTATACATTAATGAAGCAGGTTTAGGGCTAAACATTTGTTTGAGTCCAAGCATTCTATTTTGTTTTCATTTTTTATATTATTATTTAGATGTTTAATAAAGGAGTATTTGTTAAAAGGACTACAAAATCACAAAATGTAAACTTTAGATAAAATAAAGCTTCAAAAAAATCTAAAATAAATCAAATTTAAAACAGCTCATATATAATTTAGTTTGACCTTACTGAAGTCAAAGACCAATATGTTCTGAAGGTTAAGCACCTCCACTGAACATTTGCTGTAAAAGCATTTAAAGCTTTTTAGCATTTTAACCTTTTCATGTAAAGTGCTTCGGGTCAAGAGACAAAAAAAACCCCTCACCTAAATAACAAAACCAAAAGCCAATATTTGCTATCAAACATAAACACCTGCTGTTTTGACAAAATAGGATTACACAGGGTTCCTCCCGTAGATGCTCCTGTCAGGTGTGTAACGCATGAACAAAATCGTTGCATTTGACAGTTGGAATCTCGTGAATGAGACTGAACCATAAACCGTCACGTTTACTGCAGCAGAAAATGCTAAAACTGGAACTCTGCCACAATCTCTCGAACCTGTATCACGCCAGTCATGTTTCCATAAATGATTTTCCTCTGAAGAAAACATTATTCCATGCGTTCACTTCTTTTCATCATTTCTGAGGCTGGTTTGTTAGGAGGATAGCATTTTTCCACTGTAGAGTGCTTGATAAATGCCATGGTCCTTATGCAAAAACTACTTTACGTAACATTGGTTCTCTCACGATAAGAAAATCTGTATCAGCAAAGATATTTGTCTTTCAGGCTATCCAAACAGAATTAATTGATGTGTGATTGGCCGAAGCCAGCATTGTCTGGAAAAGAGGACAACACTGGCATGGACGCAAAATATTTAGTCAGTTCTGAAGAAGGCCAGACATCCATCCAGTGAGAGGGAGGCGGGGGGTCATATAAGATTTGGGATGGCTCTCTGCCTAGATGAAAGACCTGTCATGATGAAGAAATTAAAAGCCTTTTTTTTTCTGGTCAGTCCTGCTTTTAAAAACTCTTTCAGTCTTCCAAACAATAAAAAGGATCAACATAATCTGTTTTTATTAGGGGTGTAACGATACGCGTATCGTGTACCGAACGGTTCACGGGCAAGTTCCAAATGGAAGTGATCATCCTTATCCCCTTGGATTGGGGACTTTGGAGTGAGCAGGGCACGTGCGTGCCGTTATTTAGTCATTTGGAACCCACTTGGTGAAGGGAGCGATCTAATTTCCTCATCATCTTCAGCTGGGATGTTCCCGTGACAACGCAGAACGGTGTCCGTCAGCAGATTCGCTGATGGACACCGGCATAAAAAAAAAAAATTACATTTTAAAAAAAGTTATATATATATATATTATTTTTATAGATTATATAGCATATTTTAAAAACGTTTTAAAATATAAAATGCATGTTTATTTCCAACAGTTATGCTAACAACAATAAAAAGACGTTTATGACATTAAAACAGCGACATCTGCTGACGGACAATGTGCTGCGTTGTCACGGGAACATCCCAGCTGAAGATGATGAGGAAATTAGATTGCTCCCTTCACCAAGTGTGTTCCAAACGACTAAATAATGGCACGCATGTACCCTGCTCAATCCAAAGTCCCCACTCCAAGGGGAAAAGGATGATAAGGATGATTTGGAACTTGCCCGTGAATCGTTCGATACACGATACGCGTATCGTTACACCCCTAGTTTTTATGCACGGTAAGAACAGTTTAACAGACCTGAATAAATTTCTCAGGTCTGAGAGTTCTTATGTTCTCATTTTCTTTATTTTGGAAAGTAATGATTACAAGTCCTGTCCAGTTCTCCATATTGTGGCTTGTTCTTGTGGAAACCTTATCAAAGAGTTGCTGGCACGACTCTAACCTCAACACATGATTGTTCTTGGCAGAATGTGTGTCATGTTTGATTAATGCATTGAGGAAGTTATTTGTACGTCTCTCAGGAATATGGCTGCTGTATAGTCTGCTTTTAACACAATGAAGTTCAGCGGTGGGGGTGACTGTGAAGTTTTAGCTTAAACACTATCACTGGGATTTATTGGCAAGTTCACAATTCCACCTTTTAAACTGTCACATTAGTTTAGTAAGCTTTCTCTGCAGAGGCAAAGTAAAGGCCCTGATACACTCGTCCTTCGCCAGTGGTAAAAAGAGGTTCGAAAAACTGTTAGCGAACATCCTAATGCCATTCACACTGCTAAGAGCAACATTTAGATGGCGGAAGAGCACTTCGCAGCACTTCGACCTCGGCGCAGTAATATCATCACTCCTGAAAACACGTTGGTTCTATTGACGGAGGGGGAGTTTTCAGGACTGATGATATTACTGCGCAGGTCGAAGTGCTCTTCCGCCATACATTATAGTTATCATTTTTTTATCCGCTTAGAAAATCGCCACGTTTTATTTTGTGTCACCATACTTACTCGTGTAACTACTCATGTAACCATCTTTAAATAGGCAAAACATGGAAGGAAGTGTTTGGTGGCTTCTAAATTCACCCCTGTTTGGATCCGGAATGAATGGTGCTACGCTAAACGCTAGCATAGTGGCGCCGCGAGCTAGAGCGATTAAGTGCACGCACTGAGACGGGAGAGGTATGTGTCAGCTCGTCTAAGTTGAGGGAAGGACATATTGGAATATGGAAAAATGGTGGCGTTTTCCTTTAAGAGAGAAAAAAAATTGTCTTACAAAACATTTAAGCATTTAAATGTTTAACATTTTGCTTAAAGTGTAATGAGGTCTTAATGCTCTTGCAACATATATTAAAGATTAACATTTGTGTTAGATTACTATTTTGTTAACTTTTTTTTTTTTAACAATTTTACCATATTTCTTCCTTTCTTTCTTTTTCTTTCTTTGGTAGAAAGAATTTTTCTTTAATTTATCAGTAAAAAAATTGTTTTCTTGTGCCTTTTGTTTGTATTGTTGTTTTTATGGTGTTTTGTTTATTTTTTTGTTGTCATTTTGTGTTTTGTTTGTTGTCTTTTGTTTGTATTGTTTTTGTTGTTGTATTTCTTGTTTCCGTGGTGTTTTGTTACTTTTTGTTGTGTTTTGTGTTGTCATTTTGTTTTGTCTTTTTGTTTGTTGTTTGTTTTAATTTTCTTTTTTGTTTTGTTTGACTTTGTTTTGTGTTGTCTGTTATGTCTTGTTTTGTTGTGTTGTCTTTTTGTTTTGTTTTTGTTGTGTTTTTGTTGTTGTGTTTGTTTTTTTTGTTTTTAGATTTAAATGCAGCTTTTTTCATAAAAGAACAGATATGTCTATTCCTTTAATATATTATCAAGCTGTTGTTGTTATAATGGTACTTTTCATTGATTCTTACTTTATGGTGTCTGGCGTCACTATGAAAGTCTGTTTGCAAATAAAAATAAAGTTTAAAATAAGATATAAAGTCACTTTGTGAGACGTACAGCTGATAATGAGAAGTATAAAGTCATTGTAATTGTAACTTTTTATGTATGTATGTATGTATTTTCTGGTTTTAATTAATGTTAATTGTAATTGAAAAAATCCTACAAAGGTCAACCAAATTAAGAGGGGAATAAAAATTGTCTTAGAAAACATTTAAGCATTTAAATGTTTAACATTTTGCTTAAAGTGTAATGGGGCCTTAATGCTCTTGCAACATATATTAAAGATTAATCTTTGTGTTAGATTACCATTTTGTTTTTGTTTTTTTGTTTTTTAAACAATTTTACCATATTTCTTCCTTTTTCTTTTTCTTTCTTTGGTAGAAAGAATTTTTCTTTAACTTATCAGTAAAAAAAAAAAATCACTTTTTGCTTTTTCTCCTATTACAATTAGCTATTATTTTTCCATGGCATAAAATAAGTTTGTTTTGATTTTTTTTGGACACAGTTGTGTTTTAATTAATCGTAAATGGAAAATCCTGCATAGGCCAACCCACTTGAGATATACACAAAATTGTCTTAAATAACAGAATCGGCATCAGCAATTAAAAACCTCCATACAAGCGAGTCATATCTCGCAACAGATACAAACATATCTCACATACACACTGGTCCCGATTTGGCTTCTCTTCACTGTAACCCTAGACCACCCGCTTCAAAATGCTACAAACTCACTCCAGCTGATCCTCTTCACCTAGCCTGTCTGTGACAGCTGCAGCGATTGGGATTGCAAACTGACCCTGCTCTCAGTGTGCTAGAAGGATCCTCAGGTCACCCCGTATCAACCCTGAGGATCCGTGCTGAGTCATTATGCCCAAGGGCAGCTCTGGGTGAATAAATCAAGCCCACTTCCAGTCAATAGCAATGCTGACAGTTTGCGCTTCATTAGTGGTAGATTAATGCACAGCGTTACAGTTAAGGCGAGATACGGGAAATGATGGGCTGTGGAGTAAATACACTGATTAGATGCATGTCAGGTGGGCTGTGTCACTGTTGTCAGGGCGCTTTTTACAGCACGAGTACAGAACAAATGAAAAGAAGGCTTGATTAATGTGCAAATTCAGCTTTATCATGCAAATGAAATGTTCAGTCAGCTGAATTAGATTTTAGATGGGGTGAAAGGAGACAGCATCTTGTGCTTAAATGTTTGTAGCCCTTCATTCAATACATTGCTTAAAGGCATAGTTCATCCAAAAATTACAATTCTGCCATTACTTACATGCATCTCTATGTAGCTCAAAACTAGTTTTGTTTTGTGTTATTGTGGTATTTTGTTTTACTTTTTTGTTGACCTGTTTTGTTGTGTTTTCATCATTTTGTTTTGTTGTTTTTTTTGTTATTTTTATTTTATTTTGTTTGTTTTTATTTTTTGATGTTTTTGTGGTGTTTCGTTTGTTTTGTTGTGTTGTCTTATGTTTATTTTTTGCTTTTGTCATTTTGTTTTGTTTGTTGTTTTCTTGTGCCTTTTGTTTGTATTGTTGTTTTTCTTTTTGTTGTTTCTGTGGTGTTTTGTTGTCATTGTGTTTTGTGTTGTCTTGTTGTGTTTTTGTTGTTTTGATTTTCTTTTTTTGTTTTCTTTGATTTTGTTTTGTGTTGTCTGTGTTATGTCTTGTTTGTTGTGTTATGTCTTTTTGTTTTGTTTTTGTTTTGTTTTTTTTAGATATTTAAATTCAGCTTTTTTCATAAAAGAACAGTTACATCTATTCCTTTAATATATTATCAAGCTGTTGTTGTTATAATGGTACTTTTCATTGATTCTTACTTTATGGTGTCTGGCGTCACTATGAAAGTCTGTTTGCAAATAAAAATAAAGTTTAAAATAAGATATAAAGTCACTTTGTGAGATGTACAGCTGATAATGAGAGGTATAAAGTCATTGTAATTGTAACTTTATATATATATCTAGCTATCTATATGTGTATGTATGTATATATATATATATATATATATATTTCACAATTGTGGGATATTCAGTAAGAGCGGAAATGAAAGATATTGTCATATTGCAAGATACTGTATACAATAAAAATGAGATATGAAGTCATGATAACCTTATTATTTCTTTTAAAATTGGCTTCTGTACTAAACTGGTTTAAAATGAGAATATTTTGTAATTATATTTTGCATAGTTGTTGTGCACCCTTCTGTTTAGCATGCGTTTGAAGCCTGCAGGGACTGGATGTGCTGTACGGTACTCAGCTGCTGTATGTCAGTCATTCTCGTGGTATTCCGGCCGTTCCTGTGTGTCTGCGGCCTCAGAGCCGGACTGAGACACACTGACCCTCCCAGCTAGAGTTTCAGCCCTTGTGCTGGACGTTCATGCAGTGACTCTCTCTACAAAGCACCTGCTGGATTAGTGGCAATAGAGAGCCCAGAACAAGACAGGGTCAACCATGAAGCTTTGACAGACTGAGAACCAAGAGGCCCAAACTGAGCCGACGGGATTCTCATGGCCTGTGTAATGAATGTTTTTTTCAGTGAAATTTGATTTAGATAATCATGACATAATGACATCAGACGCTGAAGTGATTTCATTTAGGTCCTGGTTAACATGATAATAATTCAACTGAATTTGACACATTGATGGTTTGTTTGAAACCGGTGTTATATGACATGTTACGAAAATGTTACAAAAGAACAAAAGCTAAGTTCTGCCCAGAGACTGTCACCACCTCCATCTTCACAGGGCAGTTAGAGGTGACTCACACACCTGCTAGCACTGTGGTCAGATGGGGACATGCCAGTGAGAGAGTCAATGCTTGAGCATTAATGTCAGTGAAAGGATTGAGAAACATGTCATACTTTGAAAGGATTTCTAGAGCCAGACACGTTCTACAGCACTGAATCATGCCAGGTTACTACTTTCCTAAGCTGACAGTTTTAACATGAACCAGCTAGCAACCACATAGAAATGCTCTAGTAACTCATTAGATCGTCCCCCCCAAAATATAGCAAAATAGTAAAATATAGCAAAAAAAAAAAGATCTAGCAACAACCTGCACACTTAAAAAGATTGGTTCTTTATTGGTATCTATGGTTCCATGAAGAACATTTTCATTGGACAAAAGGTTCTTTATAGTAAAAGAGGTTCTTTAGATTTTTTAAATGTTCTTCACACTAAGAACAGGGTTTCTTCAGGTCTTATAAAGGTCCTAAATGGGTGCAGAAAGTCTTAAATTCATAAAGTCATGGCATAATTGGTGCATGCACTTTGAAAAACTACATATCTTCCTCAGTGTTTTTGTCCTGTTTTCCAATTCAAACATAAACCTTAAGTCAAGATATATTTACTTGAGAGGCAAAATGAAGAAATGAAACTAAACTCAACAGAATACAACTGAAATTATGCTTAAAACAAGAACAAATATCTGGGCTATGAAAACTTGTTTTCCCTTTGAAATAAAGTAATTTCTGAGTCCTTTGGCATATATTTGCTCTTGTTTTAATCATAACCTCACTTCATTTTGATACATTTCTCAGAAAACAAGGCTTCTTATGTCATTTTGCTTCTCAAGTAAATGTATCTTTTTAAGAATCTTTTAGACATTTTAGACAAAGGATTCTTTTCAAGATCTTTTTATCTATTAGACTTCACTTTTTTTTTTTTTTTCCTTTTTTTTTTTGCAGGGAGATTTTTTAGTAAAATGATCAAAAAAGTAATGGAAATTTGTTATGAACTGTAAGTGACATTAATACAACTTAAAGTGTGCTACCTAGACATTTACATTTAGAGAACGTGTTGTGTTCCCCTCAATTTATTCCTTACATTTTTTTTTTTAACTTGGTCTTAAAAAGTCTTAATTACCTTCATAAAACCTGCCTGTAAGAAAAAAATGGTTCTTTTAAGAACTGTTCACTGAAAGGTTCTTTGAGGAACCAGAAACGGTGGTTCTATGGCATCACTGCGAAAACCCTCTTTTGAAACCTTTATTTTTAAGAGTGTGCCGGCAGCTTTTGCATTGAGAAACAGGAATCTTTGAGAACCGCGTCTAGTTTGCATCTGTGCTGTCGATTTTGAAACCAGAAAGAATGAGTGTCAGACTTCAGGCGGCTGGTGAACGTGCAGATTTCAGTCCCTAAGGTCCGGTTTGCGATCTGACAAAAGCAGACTTCGCTTTTATCATGAGCAGAGCAGGAAACCCATCCCATTAAAAAGTAGTTATAAAGGACCACGGCTCCATGGCTCAGGGAGGGGCTTCTGAGGACTGCCAATTCTGCAAAATCATTTTTCAGATAAGGGGACGGTTTGCTTAGTGCTGTAGTTTAACGTTCGGAAACAATGAGGCCCGTTTTACAGGTGCACTCCTTGAAGTCCTGCGTGTTTGCACAGTTTCTACATTAATCAGTAGTGGATAACAGCCTTAGCACTGTACTATTTCATGCACATTCTAAGTGTATTAACCAGCTTGTAATGCAAATAAAGAATAGCTGATGGCAGATCATTGAAGTATGGAAAATGAATGCAAACCCTGCATCTATAGAGATGCACCAGTATGTAAGTTTGTACACGTAATGTGGCGATGTGATGTGCAGTTGATGCATTCAGCAAAGCGCTTCATAGACATACAGTTAAACAGTCGAAAGTCTGTCAATTAAGAGAATCAACAACACTGTGGTATAGTTTATGATAATGTGCTGTGAATATGTAAGTCTTGGTTATCTGGGCTGGGCTCTAAATAATGTTGACTCACGTATTGACTAATCAAAGTGACATGGAAGTATTTACAGATCAAGTGTCGTAACTGGTCGGCAGCAACTCAAAAATGTGTTTGCCTTTGCCTTTTAAGCGTACTGTGATGACATGTTCTTTCCTTAAGTATACTAAAGCAGGCTTTCTTTTCTTGATTAAAACCTCTTAAACATGAGTCCTGACAGTTTCAAAGGAGAGTTGCCTCATTACATAAGTCCTCATCTTGATTGAGTTTTTTTTGTTGTCTTCTCTTTGTTTGAAGTGAGGAAAAATGAGAAACAGAGCAATTGACTTGCTAAGCACTATCAAGATTCTTTCATCCTGGTTGCCGTGGCAATAAGCTCGTTTATCCTCGGTTAGAGACGTTACTCATCTCACCCTTGAAGTATTGCCTCTGCTGATTGTTTTTCTAGGGTTCAGAAGTGTGCAGTTTGCACAAAAATGGCATTAAATAAAAATTAAAGTACATTTTTCTTGCTGGTGTATATAAAATGTTTATATTTTATATGTGCGGAAGAAAAATATGGTTTTATTTATGTATTTATTTAATGCCATTTTTGTGCAAATTGCACATAATATTTTTACTCAGCAAGGATGATTATCTCTTCAGCAAGTATACATTAAACCAAACAAAAGTGACAATGAAGGCGTTTATAATGTTATAAAAGATCTCTAAAATGTTCTGTTCATCAAAGCATCCTGAAACAAAATCACTGTAACATGGTTTCCACAAAAATAATAAACAGCATAACTGTTTTCAGTATTGTTTAATAATGAGAAATGTTTCTTGAGTAGCAAATCAGCATATTAGAATGATTTCTGAAGGAACATGTGACACTGAGACTGGAGTAACGATGCTGAAAATTCAGCTTTGCATCTCTGGAATCAATTACATTCTAAAAAATATTCAAATAGAAACTTTTCGTTTTAAATTGTAATAATACATACAGTATTACAGTTTACTGCATTATTGTTCAAATAAATGCATCTTTGGTGAGCATAAGAGATTTCTGCAAAAGTAGCTTATTCAAACTGTGTATACATGTGGAATATATAATATAAAATGTTGTCAGGGCAAGTAAATATCTGACACTACTGTAAACAATACCTTCTTTGTGATTCTTCTTTGTGGTTTTGTTCTTACATTATAAACAACTTAAGTGAAAAGTCTTCATTGTCCTGTGCTTCGCTTCTCTTTGCTTTAGTTCAGAGCACCTGCTATTCGCCCATGTCACGTTGCATAGCCGCTGAATCCATTTATTCAGTTAGAGCGGTTTAATTCTCATCAGAGCCAGTGCCGTTTGGGGAGAGATGTGGCAAAGAAGCTGGGTCAATCGTTTCAGAGGAAGGGCACAGACAACAGCTGTAATGACTTTCCTGGAAGCAGCTGTAATGGTGAAATAACGGCTGCTCACCGTAGAGCGAGGGGATGTGCACTACGTCAAAGATGACCAAATCAGTGCTCTTTCTCAATGAGGATAAGTTCGATGGCAGGACCCGGGATTGTTGTTCCCCATTTCTATTCTTACTGGGCTGATCATTCAGCAGTTACTAGTTGAGAAGAGAGGTCTTTTTGACACTCACATCTTCCTGTTGTTATCATTATTAAGGAACCAGCTGTTGGTTCCTTGGTTCCTTCCCTGAAAGCTTATCGTTTGTACGCATTTTTAACTGTTGGGGTTTTAAAAATGAGTGATTTTGAGCTGTTGAAACACAGTCAGCAGTGTAAGAGAACTCTTTTCGCTATATGTGTGCGCTGTCTGAGAGACTGTTTCTTAGCGCTGTCAGAGAGGTGTACGCATGCAAAGATGGTGCTCATAGACCTTGAATGGTTAAATACACACACTTGTATGTGTCAAAATGCCCGTCTTTGCAAGTATCCTCATAAATGGTAATTTAGGTCTTAAGTGAAAGCAAATAGCTGAGGAAGAAAACACATGTGTAACAGCATATTGGATTCGGGCAGCTCTTAAAGTGACAGCAGTTTAATATTCCTGCTGTCTGTCTTTCATGTTAATCAAACAACATAACAACATTGCTCTTAACTAAATCACTTTTGTAACTTTAACATGGAGAAATATTTAATTTACACAGTGAAGATATGCAGTGTTTTTAAACATTTGATTACTTTATACAATGTATGTAGCATTTCTTATTTATAACTATATTGGGATATATCGTTACTGTGAAATAAAATGACTCGTATCGTGTTATACGATTTTGGTCATATCGCCCACCCCTGATGGCCCCATTGGAGTAATTTGTTCTCTCACTGAAATTAGATCAAAATGTGACTATTTTTGCCTACATGTCACATACAGGGCTTCATACAACACTTGACTGACTTTCGTTAATAAAAGTTCTAGGTATGATATAAGTGAGTTTTTTAATTGTAGTATTTCATTGAATAATAACAAATTCACCATTTTCAAGCATCTGTTTTGTTCAAAGAAAGGGAACAATGTCAAGATGTTAAAGATCAACGTAAGCAATGCAGATCCTGACAAATATCTTGTAAAATGTGAGGTGTCATCAGTAATATCGATGTTGTTACAAGTTTATTAATCGGTGGGAAAATTTCTTCACAGTGGTATCTCTAAGAGCGTATTCGTATGTTAAAAGTTGAGATAACCCTGGGTTCGACAACTTCAGACAGCATGTTGTTTCTTTAGGAAAACAAAATGACTTTTTAAATTTTTTTTATTTTTATACAGATTGACCATGTTGATTCTACCCTGAGTTCTGAGGTCTATCTCCTGCATCCATCCAGAAAGCTGCTTGCCCAGGCTGTGTCATGGCCGCCAGTCTCCCCGTTGCAAATTAGATTCAGGTGCTGTCCTCCTAGAACCAGCATTGCTGCTTATCTGAGCGGGGCCCTGCTGGAGGCCACAGTTGCTCTCGGGGCCCGAAGTTCTCTGCCTGGCTTCACTGTTGGCTTCACAGGTCGAGCGATGCTGAAAGGTAAAAAACTCACCAATTTTAGTTTTGTTGATGCTTCATGCTGATGTTTTAATGATTAATGAGGGAATACAGAACTGACAAGATGGGATTTTAATAAAAAAAAAAAAAAAGGAAAAGTTATTTTTGACAAAAACACCCATAATGCATTTTTGATTTGGCTGCTACCACTCTGTTGATCTGGCTGTCAGTCAGAATACAAAAATGCAGAAGATCAATCTGTAGTTTTAACAAAAGCTGTCAAAAGTTTTACCTTTTGATAGCTCCAGGGCTTTGTTAAAACTACAGTTGGAACTTTTTTGTATTTGGCAGACTTTTGCTAACAAATATACAGGGATGTCTTGGTGCATCTAATGCAGAGAAAGTGTACAAATTGTTCATTTACACATACTACTGATGTTGCAACAATAAAAATCTGGTCGAAAATCAGCAAAATTATCCTTTAAAGTTACGTAGTCTGGTTATAATTATATCAACAAAATGAAACCAATTTAATTCCACTGCTTTGACTCTTTGCTACAGTTATAAACGTTGTGTAGCAAGAGAAATGAAACTTTGAGAATTAATGAAACTAATGAAGTTTTTTTAATGGATGCTAATTTAAATCTTACAATGCAATGATAATAGATTCACATGCAACAAAGTGGCAGCACATTGAGAAAATGGCACAATAGTGAAAAATCAAAGACCCAACAACGTAAATTAGCATGAAATTTGTCTAGACAAAGAATTTGTATCCTTTCCAATGTGTACAGACTATTTTATGGCCATACTATAGCTACAAGGAATATGGTTAGTACAATTATAGTACAGTTGCTCATGGATATTGTATTTGCATACGAAAAACATCAAAACATTTGAGTATCTTTCAATGTTTTTTAAGGCACAACCCTGACAATCCCAGCAGCCAGCTTTTCTTCAGAAGTGCTCATTGTGGCATCTGTCTGAGGCTGACACTAATTGCTGCATGCTACACAGCCACAGCCAATATGGAACAATACTTTCTATTCAGGTGGAACGATAAAAAAAAGACAACTAAGTTTAAGTGTCTAAGCTTAAGACTAAGTGTCTTTGTGCTCACATATGGATGTTTTTTCCTGTAGCTTAAAGGTTGTTTTTTTATGTATCTTCATTGTCTTCTTCTGATCCTCTGAACAGAATTACCTGGGATTTGGTTGATTGGAATGTGTGGCTCATTCCCTAGAGATCATTAACTTTGTTCTTCCACATTAAGTCCACTAATGTTGACTTGGGACACTGGAAGAAGTGAGATTTTTCATCAGCACACTGATTTTTTTCTTCTTTTTTTTTTTCTTCAAATAATTCAGAATCTCCAGCATCTTTATAAAGAATGGTTCAAAGTAATGGACTATTGACAGCATGTCAAGGTCAATGTATACTTTTATGTATTTTCTTATCATTCAGATGCTGCTTCATCTTTTCAAGAAGTGTTCTGCATTCAAAGTAATGCATTGTGGCATTCAAACATTCCGGAATGATTTTCCACAAGCTAGTCTTTGTTGCAAACTTTGTCACAAGCACCACAATTACAGAGTAATAGATAATGCAAGAATAGTGAGATAATATTCTCTGCATGAGAATAATTTGTTTCTTTTGTTAACATAATCTTCTTTTGTGCATAATAATGACTTTGCTTTATCCTTGTGTGGGTTTTCGCTTTCGTTCTGAAGAGAACATAGCAGTTCTGCTGGCTGAAAGATGATTTATGAGGAGGCCTCTTACAGGCGCCGCAGAAGCAGGTTATGAACTAATGAAAATCATCTCTCTCCTCCATCGAGGGCTGTGTAACGTGACCGACGCGGGGGAGAAGGGCGTCAGTCTTCCTCAACCCTCGGCTCTTTCACTCTGGCTCGCCAGCCGTTTCGAACAGCGTACTTCAAATGCCTGCTTTGATTTGCAAAAAGTCAGACAGTGCTCTCCCTTTAATTCGATTCTGGCCGCATTAGCTTATCACTTGGCGCTCATCCATTTGGAGAGTAACCTTCAAGCCCTTCGTGAGACATGTCAGTGTAAAACGATCCTCAGTGATTCGAGTGCACGGCACTCTGGACTAATTCCAGGTGACATGACGTCTGTGTGGGACCATGAGTCAGTGACCCTGGTATTCGCGGCCTCATAATTAAATACACAAGCATTATTTTTCTCTCGTGAGCTGTGGGAAGTTCAGGCATCTGGGCCAAAATGCAATCTGGCCCCTCTCAATGGACATTCTCACCATTTTTGGGCTTTTCAAGCATAGTGAGAGGTAAAGATGTTGTGCAAATTAAGTGACACCAAAAACCTCATTGTGTGCTGAGTTTTATTAGCTGTTTGGGGCAGCAAAGTTGGTTATAATCTGTAGTTTTAGACCATTTTGTCTGTGAAATGTTTTTGCTTTTGTGAAATGAACCTACGAGGCCATGGTGTAGGTGGTTAATTTTTTACCCCTTACAGATTTCTCATGTTTATTTTAGCAGATGGCAGCGTTGCGCACCTGGAATCTGTTTTACATGTTGTCCTGTTTTCCTTTTGAAATGGTTTTTTTTTTTCACCATTGAAGCGCAAAAAGCTAGTAAAGATTGAACTCGATGATGAAAAAGATATTTAATTCCTGCTTAGCATAAAGTCATGAGGAGCTTTTGCACTTAAATGGCAACTAACCCCCTTCAAAACAGTTTACATTTCAATGTACAGTCAGGTCCATATATATTTGGACACTGACACAATTTTCATAATTTCGGCTCTGTATGCCAACAGAATAGAATTAACATAACATAAAATAAACAAGATGAAGTTGAAGTGCAGATTTAAGCTTTAATTCAAGGGGTTAACACAAAATGCTTAGGAATTACAACCATTTTTATAGACAGTCCCCCATTTTCAGCGGCTCAAATGTAATTGGACACACAAATCTAATCATAAATAAAATGTTCATTTTTAATATTTTGTTGAGAATCTTTTGCAGGCAATGACTACCTTAAGTCTGGAACTCGTGGACGACATCAGAGACTGGGTTTCCTCCTTTGTGATGCTTTGCCAGGCCTTTACTGCAGCTGACTTCAGTTGTTGTTTGTTTGTTGGTCTTTCTGCCTTTAGTTTTCAATTCAATTCAATTCAATTCAATTCAGGTTTATTTGTATAGCGCTTTTCACAATACAAATCATTGCAAAGCAGCTTTACAGAAAATTTGAAGTTTCTAGATTATATTTAGGAGTAGGTTATTAGCGGTACAGTGAAAATCATGCAGTTAGTTAAATTACATGTAATCAAACAGACGGTGAACACTATTAACTACAAGGATTATAGGTTGCGATTAAACTTATAGCAAAATTTGGTAGTTTTGTATGTTGTTCCAGGTTTAACATCATCTGAGGTCCTCTGGGTGGTTGGCAGCATCATCTCATCTCAGGTGTTCGGTCATCTCAGATCTTCGTAAGGGATTGAATCTTGTGTGATTCTTAGTTGCCTCGGGTTGCGAGTCCCGTGGCAGAAACAGAGAAGCAAACGAAACAGAGAAGTTTTGTCTTCAGCAAGTGAAATGCATGCTCAATCAGGTTGAAGTCGGGAGACTGACTTGGCCATTGCAGAATATTCCACTTTTTTACCTTCAAAAACTCCTGGGCTGCTTTTGCTGTACGTTTTGGGTCATCGTCCATTTGTACTATGAAGCGCTGCTCAATCAACTTTGGTCCTTTTGACTGAATCTGGGCAGAGGGTATATCCCTGTACGCTTCAGAATTCTTCCGGCTAGTGGTGCAACGGATCACAAAACTCACGGTTTGGATCATACTACGGATTTTGAATCACGGATCGGATGATTTTTCGGATCAGCAAAAAAAGTTTGCTTTTCATTAATTACTTAAAGCTTACTTTAAGTACTTCTATACCCCAGCAGAAACTACTAGCTTAACTACTAAAGTCAGTAATAAAACAAGAACAGTTACACAAATTACACGCATAGGTGAACAGCCTACAACATAAAATTTTAAATAAAGACAGTAACAGTAGTTTTCAAGTGCAGAAATGTAAAAATTAAGTGTAAAAATTAACAAAATAATGCTTACTGCATAAGTTAAATACAGATTAATCTTTGTTAAAGCTGTGGTGTTGTTTGATTAGCAGACAGAAGAAGGTATTTCTAGGCTGCTGTCTCTTTAAGACTAAATGCACGGACCTAATACCGACACACGTCCGGTTTCTTTCTCAGCTGCATACCTTGACTTAAGACATAACCGATTGTGTTTACCAGAATACTTGCCAAAACGGGTATTTGTGTGCGGCAGCGGAAAAACGGTGCGTGAGCACCGATTCGACTTCTCCTTCATCTGAATGGTCTGAAATTGCTAATGTGTAATTTGGCAAGACAAAACACGTGCAAATGATAAACTTTAACTCTATGATGGTTAAATTTAACGGTTAACCCGCGAATCACATGCGTGCCGAACCGTGGGGACTGGTCCGTACGGATCACGGATCAGCTACGATCCGTTGCACCTCTAATTCCGGCTGCTCCTGTCCTCTGTCACATCATCCCTAAACACCAGTAACCCAGTGCCACTGAAAGCCATGCATGCTCATGCCATCACACTGCTCCATCATGTTTCACAGATGATGTTGTATGCTTTGGTGCATGAGCTGTTCCAAGCCTTCTCCATACTTTTTTCTTCCCGTCATTCTGGTACAGGTTGATCTTAATTTCAGCCGTCCAAAGAATGCTTTTCCAGAAGTGGTCTGGCTTTTTTCGATGTTTTTTGGCAAAGTCTAATCTGGCCTTGTTTGCACCTTGTGGTGAGCCCTCTGTATTTGCTCTAGTGAGGTCTTCTCTTGATTGTAGACTTTGACAGTGAGACGCCTACCTCCTGGAGAGTTTTCTTCTCTTGGCTGGATGTTTTGAAACGGTTTTTCTTTACATGGAGAAGATCATCCAGTCATCCACCACTGTTGTCCTCTGTGAACGTCCAGGCCTTTTTATGTTGCTGAGCTCACCAGTGTGTTCTTTTTTTTTTTTTTTTTTTTTTTTTTTTTTCTCAGAATGTACCAAAACTGTTGATTTGGCTGCTCCGAATGTTTCTGCTATCTCTCTGATGGATTTCTTTTGTTTTTGAAGCCTAACAATTGGCTGTTTCACTTGCATGCAGAGGCTCCTTTGACTGCAAGATGTGGGTTAAGAGCAACAGCTTCCAAATACAAATAGCACACTTAGAATCAACTTCAGACCTTTTAGCTGCTTAATTGATGTAGAAAAAATGAAGGAATAGCCTACAACTGTCCATGAAACAGCTTTTGAGTCAACTGTCCAATTACTTATGAGCCCTTGAAAAAGGGGGGATGTAATTGCTGTAATTCCTTAACCATTCCTCCAATTTTGATGAGAATACCCTTAAATTAAAGCCCATATTCATTATATAACTGTAACTTGATATGTTTTGGTCAACTTCTAAAATAATAAAAAATTTTGCCTATGTCCAAGTATATATGGACCTGACTGTAGCTGACTGTAGAATTTCCACATTCAACATCCTGCACTGTTTTTGGTTCAGGGATGAATGAAATAAATTAGCATCATGGTTGAACAATAAGGTTGGCCAACTAACCTGGGGTGTTTCAGGCCAGCCTAAACAGGCATTTTCGGGGTGATAATTTTACATTTTATTGATCTTGGACATCCATTGTTTATGCTTTGCACAGTTAAACAACTGGGTCATTCTGTGTCAAATCAACCAAATTTCAGAAACTGCCCTGGCTCAAACTTTTGATTTTGTCAATATTTTTTTTCTTTAGAAACATAAACATGTATGAGTAATCCCCTATTTTGTAGAGGGAGGTCAAAATAACAATTTTCACTTCAGATTCGGAGATTCGGGGAAAAAGGCTTCAGAAAGATGGCATCATCATTGTTATTTTTTCACAGATATTGGTAGGTCTATTAGTAAAATCTGTTGAGCAAACTTTGTCACATTACTTGCCAATGGTGACCATTCAAAAATGGAAAAAAAAGCACTTTTCAAGTTTTCTTCTCCAAAGTTTGCATGCCTTTAACTCAAGATATCTTAATGACCTTTTAGATTTTGGGTCTTAACAAACTCTCTTTTTGGCATGTTCATTTTTAAGGCTCTATGTGGTTCTATTCCAGCAAAATTGGAATTTTAAGTATGGCCTCAAGAGTAAATTGTTAAATTGTACACATTATTAGTGGTCACAAACCAAATGTGGGTCACTTTGCATACAGATAATACTTTTCCTTTAAAGATGAATGACTGAAGAACAAATAATGTTGAAACCAGAAATGCATCTTGTTTTAAATAGTAATTTTGACACTCCTCTGCAAAATAATGGATTACTCAGTAAATATACATCTGTGACTTAAAGTCCCCCTGTAGTGAAAATCAAGTTTTTTTGTTGTTTATTTGTCTATGTGGTGTTTTTAATATGCTTTTAGACAAACCATGTGCCAATCCATTAATCAACACCATTGCTGAATATTTTCTCCTTAAAACTGTAGTTTCTCAGTGGCACTCCCAGAAATGCGGCTTGAAACAGCCCTCGGTTTGCTACGTCACAAACCAATAACCAGTCGGATATAATTTGCATATTCATAGATCCGTGTATAGTAAATGAGGCAAGGGTGTTGTTACATTCAAGCTATTTTAAGGCATAAGAAAATTATTTTCACAAGGAAAAACATTTAAATATGTCATTTTGACGATCAAAGATAAGTTTTAAGGGATAAAATATTTGACTACAGGGGAACTTTAATATTTTGGCTTTCATCACCATACATATTTATCTTTCTTCAGAAAAAGTATTGACACAAGCCAAAATTTGAGCCGAGGACCTCTGGTTGAGTTGGCACAGAATGATCCAATTGGATTTCTGTGATGTATTCAACATTGTTGTTGTAAATTCTGCAGATTTGTTACCAAGATAATATTATTTAACTGACTAACATAGATTTTAGGTTATGTCGAAATATCAAAATGTACTTTTACATTATTTACACTGTAGCTGTATAATGAATAGCTTGCTTACAATTTTTTTGTAAAGATAAAATGATAATTTAAATTTAAAAAAGAAAAATGTATTTACTCTACCAAGATTTTTTCAGTGTTTTTGAAAGAAATTGCTCACCAAGTCTGCATTTATTTGATCAGAAATACAGTAAAAACAGTAATATTGTGAAAAATTTGTACAATTTAACTGTTTTCTTTTGTAATATATTTTAACTTTTTTTTTTCTGTGATGCAAAGCTGAATTTTCAGCACCATGCAGTCTTCAGTGTCACCATTCTAATATGCTAATTCAAGAAACGTTTCTTATTATTATCAGTGTTGAAAACAGTTGTGCTGCTTAACAGCAAATAACATTTAACAACATTTATTTGAAATATAAATCTGAAATTTCTATTTATAAAAGTGTTTACTACCACTTTTGATGAATTTAATGTTTGCTTGCTGAATAAAAGTATTACTTTCTTAAAAGTCTTTCTGACCCCAAATTTTAGAACAATAGTGTACATGAAAATACATATTTCTAGCACATATAAAAATGCATTTTGAAAAATAAAATCACTGCTGGCCAACAGACAAAAGTCCTTATTTCTGATCGACAGCTAATCTGAATATGTCTGTGGTGGTTACGGCTCTTTCCAGCAAAATGGTGCTCCAGCAGTGGCTGTCTTTGTGTCGTGTAGTTATTGATTTTGTTCTATTTGAAGTTTAGGGCTTTAGAGTCATTGTAAAAGATCCATCTCTAAGATTCATCCCTCATCTTTACAGCAACAAAGGTTTTTATTAACCCCATCCACAGGGGATCAGGTTCATTCAGGAAAGCTTTTTGTATTATGGGATCAAGCAGTTCTCCACCGAACATGTTTTGATTATAGTTGGACACTCATTTTAGGAGAATCATAAAGTAACAATTAGAACTGGGCTACTCAAAAACAACACAGCAGCTCGCAAACAGAGTTTCAGTGGTGATAAATGGAGGTGGACAGGAATAGCGGCGGCTGGGTCAGGTCAGGAGAACACACTCGCTCACAAATGTGCTGAATGAGAGGCGGCTCTGTGCTCGCAGGAAAAATGCAAACTCTGAGACCTTTAACACTCGAGATGAGGCATTGCGCACGGCTCAGGTTGTGTTAGACAGTCATGGTGTGTTTATATAGCAGGGAGATTTCAGACTGCACGTTGATGACGTGTTTTGTGTTATGAGTGCATGTGCAGGAAATGGCAAACCTTTCCCTCTGTCAAATAAAACTTTTTTATTTTGTTTTAGCATCTTTTGTATATCGAGATGTCCAAAGAATCTTTGGCTTAAGGTTAGTTGCTTGTAATATGCATAATTTACTGTTAGTACTATAGTAACATGTAGCATGCAACAAGAACACTCTGAAATAAAGCATTACCAAAAATTCTAATCTATTTTTCATGTTGTTTCAAACCTCTTTGGAGTTTGACATCCCCAGTTGCTTTTGTTGTGTAGAAAAGTGCAGCATGGACAGGAAAGTAAGTCATACAGGTTTGAGAGACATAAGAGGCCAGATTAACTGTGTTGATATTCACAACAGTTACTGAAGTTGTTAGAGGTCTTTCCTAGATTCAGCAGCTCTGAATTTGACATGTCTTAAGGGATATAATTGATCTCAGTTGTTAATGGCTTTTCTCTGTGCTTAATGGAGCTGGCATATGGACCATAAAGCTGTTGGATGGGTTCTTTTCTTCGATCAGTCTCTCTCAGGATGTACAGGGAAAGTTAATGATGGAAACAAGCACGTCCCCAAATTTAGGCTATAAAGTCATTGTTTGCCTATCAAATTCTAACTGGACTCTTACCCAAGTCAACCGGCGAGCTCTTTACTGATGATCAGAGCGTGTTTGGGTGCTTGATTTCCTCGCCCTGCACTTAACACTATGTGTTGCTTTCATCTATGAGTAACATGACCTGTCAGGAAGGAGCAGCCAATGGAGAGAGCAAGTGTGTGTGTGTGTGAGAGCAAGAGAGAGAGGGAGGGGAGTACGAGTGGCCAAACAGCGAGTGTGTGTGTGTGTCTGTGAACGAGTGCGATATGCAGCGAGTCAGATTTGTGGTAGTAGAGAGCTGGCAGCTGCAGTCAGGCTGAGTTTAAATGTGGCTAAGCGCCTCTCGCCGCTGCGGCGTGAAGCAGGGAGTCATCGAGCCGCCTGCCGCTACGGCCACAACCATGAAACACTCCCACTCGCAGAGGATGGACTACAGGCTGCTCAGTAAGTCACGCTTCAACTTTACCATACACACAGCAACAGGCAGTGCTGTCACTTGTTGAATTATTTTCAGTATAGAATCAATGGTGCTGTTCTGGTGGCCAGTGCTTGGTGTCAAGAACTAAAGTGTTGTGGTTTGTTTTTTTTGCTGTATAGAGAGTTAGTCATGTACTGTGCTTTGGCAGCCCAAGGTTTTTGGTGACTAGAATAGCACCAAAAACAACCCTAATAATCAACAGGGAATATTCCTTAATGTTGGATTCAGGTTGCATAATTTGTTTGTGTTGAGAGCTGGCAGCTGTGTTCAAAAAGTCATACGGGTTTGGAACGACAACAGGAATTAGTGATTGTCCCTTTAAAGGATGGAACAAATTCAGTGTTTATATAGACAGTAGGTGTATGAAGAAAAAAAAAGTCTCTGTAAACAGAAGATGGAAGAATAAGTACATGATTTTTATTTCATTTCATTTCATTTTATTTTATGCTTTCTTCATAATTCAGCCCTTTCTTCACAGATACATTAGGTTAGGTAGACTGGGTCCTTTCAAACTGCCTTGAACCTGAATTGAAATACTAAATCAAGCTTACTAAACTGAGTGATGGATTAATTCAAATATGTGTGTAAGTTTAATGGTACATCCACACATTGTTTTAAAAGAGATTTCTATTTTGCGAGGTTGTCACATTCTGTAGGCTTTCACTCCTTTGTTACACAAAATGAAACATGCTGCTCAAGGTTATTCTGGATGACTGTCTATTTCTAGTTTTTTCTTGCATCTTCATTTCAAATATTTTTTGTAGTTTGTAGAAGAGTCTGTATGTTCATGTATTATTAATAGAATAAATCACCAGAGAGGGAACTTTACTGAGCATTTAAGTGAGTCATCACTTTTTTTTGTGATTAAATACATTTTGTGTTAAATTTTCCCTCAGTCTCCCCTACATGCTCAAGACAGTCAATGTAATGTTTTTATGGTTTATATAGGTCTTCTGTCATCCAGGTTAGTTATTTTGGAGAAGAGCTTTCTATTAATGATTTATTCTCCATAGGAGATGGGATACTAGGGATGTTATTGTAAGTCAAACTCACTGGTCATAAATCAAACATGCATAAACCAGACTATTTCTGTCCAAGATGGAGGCTCTTCTCTCCTAAAGCTCTTGACTGATTTTTAGGCTGGCTAATGTGTTGTATCAGCATCATATCTAAATAAATAAATCCTTATATATCTGCTTTTCCTGTTAATTGCATATTACACAGTGTGTTTGCATATACCTAGAAACATAAATGTGTACTAAGGCTGCTTGATTATGACAGAAATGGGATTGCACCTAAAAGCAATGCTTTGTTTATTGCAACAGTTGAAGTCTCAGTTCTTTTTATTTTTCTCCAATTTGTTGTGCTCCTCTAGCATAATACACACATGCAGGAGGTGCACCTCAGCTGCTCTGCGTGTCCCAATAGCAGGATCTCTCCCGTCGTTCACAAAACGAGCACGGCTTCCTGTGTGCTTTAGACCTGCACCATGAGTGGCCCATACATAAAGATCAGGACAGCTCATTCACAGCCTAATGCGGTGCATTCATTTCCCTCCATTTTGCTTCAAAAGATGCCATGTGCAAAGGGAAAAGGACACAAGGCAGATGCATGTGATGGCTAATGCAATGGATATGAGGCCGCATATTTCAAAGATGATGTGCCTAAAACTCACCTCAGAAAAACACTCAGTATTATTGGGCATTGGTTCAGTTTGAAGCAATGCAAAGACAGCACAGCTCAGGTGTATTAAAACTTATCAAAGTTTTGATTTTTTTTTTTTTTTTTTAAGTAGTTTGATTCCTTTGCAATTGCATTTATGAGCTGAACTGCAAAGAATTTGTTTATATGCAAGTGAGCTCTACAGCATCCAGTCTTGATACTTATATTCCGTATTCATAAAATGTTATATATTTAATCTGTTATTTGTGTGCTAAGCATTTTCCTTTTGGAGTATTGTGCCATTAGCGTAGCAAGATAACTACCAACAAAGTGTAGAGCGTTTCAAACCGAGATTTTGATAGGATACTTAGAGTCTCAGTGTGTACTAGAAGCACACCCTCATGTTCTATCAGAAGACGAGACTGAATACACAAATCAAACGGCCCTCTCACTCTGCCCCTCCTGTTCCGGCGGTCACCATGGCGGCGCGTTGAGCTGAAGGAGTCTGCAAACACTGCATTTGACAGCTGATGCTGTCCAGACAAGCATGATTCACAGTATTTATATTATTTTTACTTGACCTGCCCTTAAGCACCAAACCAGCATAACCGTTTTCTGATCGCAATCTCAGGCGAGAGTGGAGGAAACAGTGAAGATATGTAAAAATACCGAGACTTAATGAAAAAATACTGTGCCAGGTTTTGTTGAAAAAATGATACATCAGTGTCACAATATACAGGTTATTGGGAATATTTACAACTCTGGCCTGTATGGCGCCTTCCACTTTTACTAGACTCACACAGTGTACATTATCAAAGTTATTTGTTTTGTCTTTTGCTGTACTCTCCGCTTCTTTTTATTGACCATGTAAATAGTGTACTTTTATTGTATTAGGATTGCTTTATCTATGTCTGTGTTTATCTTCCTCCTTTGCACTGCGCTGTACTGAGCACGATTATCACTAACCCGCGTCTTGCGGCAATAAAGAAAGTTGATTCATATATTGACGTGAAAATGGTTGATTGAATGTATAAATACTATTTTAGGGGCGTGTAATAAATGTCCTATATAATGGCTCTGGTCCAAAACCTAATGAATTGCCTCACTGCCTACTGGCTATATAGGCAACTTGAAAAACTTTAAAAAGTTTATAATAAATTGTAAACATTTTCAGTCTTTTTACAAACATAAAATTATCCCATGCAACCCATTCGATATTCCAAGTGTTCTGAAGGCATACGGTAGGGTTTGCCGAGAATCAAATCGAAAATGTAATCTATTATTACACGAAGATCTCCAGTCATCACAATTTATTAAATGGACATGTGCAAGATAATGTCGTCTTTTGTGATCTGAAAAAAAAAAAAAAAAGGTTGACTATTACTGGTTGTGAAGGGATAAATAAACTGTAAACTATGAGAGCGAGCTCTCGAAATAAGGGTTAGGCATAAAAGAGTGCACAGTTATTGTGCTGGGGCCCCATACCTGGAATTTGCTTAGGGCCCCCAAATCACTAAGTCCGCCCCGGTTATAAGTGACCGTTGTCTACAGAGGCAAGTTTGTGCGTCATACAAATTTCAGTAGCACTTTATTTTACAGTCCTGTTTCGCATGTACAAACTAGGTACTTATTATGGTGATTATGGGTAATAACTAGGTAATATCCCTGAACCTACCCCAAACCTAATCTTAACCCATGTAGTTACCTTATGTTACCCACTGCTTTCTCAGGTAAGTACATTGTAAGTACACATACTGTAAAATAAAGTGCAACCCAAATTTTTCTCCTTTTGTTTCAAAGTTCTCTGTTTGTTACATTTTTAACTAAACTTTCTGAGCTTGTTGCAATGCATTCTGCAATTCTCCATGAAAGATGCATGTAAAGCTACCTTAAAATTATAGCCAAAAAGAGGCATTTTAGTAATAAGATACATCGTAGGTGGCATCATTTTTCTTCCCTTCCATTCAGAACAAGCTTTTGTGCTGGTCGTGCCGTAAAATGTGGAAATATGAGGAAAATAGTGATTTTGGAATGGAGTTGGGTGTGTCTTTAGCATGGCAAAACCCACTGGGCAAATGCCATTTTAATTGCCATGTTTGCAAAGTGGCAAAATCCAGTTGTCTGTCCTGTCCATGCTGTACTCAGTACAGTTCTGTTCATACACTGTTTGCTTATAAAAGAAAGTCACTCCGCATTCTATAACCAAATTGACTCCATTAGATTTCCAGAACTCACCACCAGATTTTGAGAGCGAGTCTGAATTAACTGCTGTAAACAACTAGTTTTCTGTTACATCATTGATGCAAATCTGGTTATTCTTTGCTATCAACGACTAACGCTAGGACTTGAAACCTCTCTCATGTTAAGAAAAATGGCAGAAAATATGGGTACATGGTGGTCAGAGATGGCCATTAGGTTACCTGTCCATACAGATGTGGTTCAGTAAACTCCACTGTCTTTGTCTCTCTCAGAACGGCAGCTGTGCAGCTCCATGGCCAACTCCAGCATCCTCCCGTCCGCCGTGACGGGCATCAGTAAGGAACTAGCCGACCTGCGACACCTCATCCAGTTCCCAGAGGAGATCGCCACCATCCTGACAGAACAGGAGCAGCAGCTGTACCGCCGCGTCTTCCCCCTCGACTACCTCAGCTTTCTCACCCGAGACCTGGGAAGCCCAGAGTGCCACAAACGCCACCCGCACCTGAAAGCCTCACTGTCCGTCCCCATCATGCCCACTCAGAATGACCACCACAACACAGTAGAAGACCTCGTCACAAGATTCAACGAGGTGAGCAATCATTAATGGTGCAGATTCAGACCAAAGTGAGTGTAAGGGCGGTAGCTTTGGAAGAAAAATTGGGTTGGACACCGAAGGACATTTGTCATGGTTGCAGCAAAGGCTAGTCACAAGTGTCTGTTCCATTGCCTGTTTTACTTGGATCTTTTCACATTCACAGCATGTACCTACTTATCCAAACAGATGTGAGTTTATTGCAGTTGTCTTAAATATTTGATACGAAGAGTGCCAGAAGAAAATTGTGTTTCTCCTTTTGAATGGGCCTTAAAGAAAGTGGAATGATGTCATCTTTAAGGTGCATGCTTGCCTTTAGATCAGCTGGTTTTGATTTTAAGAAACAAAATGGAGATAAAATGCATATTTACCATTTTTGGCTGAAGTCTTTAAGACTTAAAACATGAAAACTTCAAATATTAAATCATCAAAGCTGGTTATGTTTCATGTAAGAGCAAGAATCTAAACAGCTTATGACTGGGAATAACATAAAATAAAGGTTTGCAGATGCTCACAGCCCTGACAGTCAATGCTAGTTATGTAAGACTCACAACTCAGAAAGGTGACCTTCACGTTGTGGAAATCAGTCTTATATCTCGTCAAGTAGTGTAATGCTCTAAGGTATCATCTATCGTCGTTGAATGCAGTTCTGTCCCTGAAAGTTGCTGCTTAACTTTCCATCGCTTAGTTGATTAGAAGAAACATTGAAGGTTTCCGGGTTGAAGGGAGTTTACTAGATCATAGGCTTGAATGTGATATAACGCTATCACAGCATAAAGTGAGTGGATCACATAACACCCCTCCCAGCGTAAATCCTAGTGTCCTTTGCGAACAAGTCACGGATTCCTCCTTTAGATGGATTTGGTTCGCTCTTTTACCCTAATGCTTCCTGTGGACTCATTCGTGCCTCAGCAATGTGTTGTGTTATTTTGAAGTGTTGCCACTGGGTGTCCATACACAACCTAGGGTTTGTGGTCTGTTGTCTTTGTTGCGGTCAGTTGTTTGTGGTCTTATTCAGACACTTGACCGGCGGCTGCCTTTGAAGCCCCTTCCAGGGTGCAGTGTCTCTGGCAACTCTTACGTAAGTTTTTAATGTGTCAAATCTGCTGTCCGTTCACTGCTGGCTGGCCGGCCTATGCAGAAACTCAAGAGCAGCAGTCTGACCGGTGGAATCCTGGCAGAATGACATGAGCTCCAGTGTACCAGTCCCCTCGTATTAAACGTTCCTGACCATCCGGGCCCCGGTAGAACCGTTTATGTAACTGACTGACTTTCTGTGAGGTGTTTTTAGCTACAACATGCCATCGCATAAATATTTGTGCTCAAATTGATTGCTGTTATGAGTGCTCAGGACTAGAGACGGTCAGATTCTGTGACTTTGTGTTTAAAGAAAATGTGAGTGGTGATTGACTGTACAAAGGCTCGACACCACGGGACTGGGTGTTCTGGGTGGTTGCCAGAGCATTGCTATACAGTTGATACACTGTTAAAAAAAGACGGAAAATGTTCTGGTAATTTTCGGTCAGGATATTATCCATAATTTTATGGACATATCCGTTTCTGTAAACACAATGCAATGCAAAGTTTAAAAAAACCAGCTAAAACACCTGTAAAAAAAAAAAATTATACAGAAAACTTTTCTATTAATAAAGTACTTTCTTTTTTAGTGTATGGTGTTTAGGGCTGCAGCTAACGATTATTTTTATTGTCGACTAATCTATCGATTATTTTTTCGATTAGTCGACTAATCTATCGATTATTTTTCAATTCATTTATTTATTATTTTCTTATCAGTTGATGAATTCTTCAGTTAAACTATCAATAAATAATAACAGTAACTTCTGCTATTAATCTTAATATTTTATTCAAACGTTTTCTCATAATTAATACTTTACAAAAATAAATAATAACAAAAAAAGAAATAATGAGAGAGAAAAAAAGAATAATAACAATAAATAATTAATAAAAATAAAAATGAAAGAAAGAAAATAAATATAAGAAAAAGAAAAATGATAGCATTAAATAATTAAAAAATAAAAAAAAGGAAAGAAAAGAAAGCAAAGAAGCAAGAAGAGCATTTAACAGTAACAAGAAAAAAGAAAAGAAAGAAAGAAAAAGGGCAGTGATACAATCAATAGAAATGCACATTATGGCTGCATTCACAGTTGCTGTTTGGGACTGACAGTTGCTTACAGGTGAGAGACTTGAAATGTTTTATTTATTCAGCAGATCAGCTTATCTGCTTGAATTAATCCTGTATGAATAGATGGCTGAAATGCAGCAATTCAGGACACTAGAAGCGACAGGAGGAATCAAAAATGTCACTTAACACCGATTTTATCACAGTTGACAGCCCTTTCCTTAAGGAGCTGATCCAGGCTTGTCCAATCCAACATGCAGTTAAACAACTAACAATGACTTTAAATGCTTAGCGAGTGCAGAGAGCCGTCTCTTGGAGGCTCATGATGCGCGATCACTGCACTGACTGCAGCTCCGGTGGATCTTAAGATGAACGCGAATCATTTCTCCCGTCTCTGTGGGTGATTAGTATCATGGTGTAGGCAACTCGATGCCCCGTGGTGTCCCGTTCATTCAGCGCAGCTTTGAATGCGGTTGTGAATCCTGACAATGTAAAGGCGTCAGTTCGGCTATATATATGCGGTTCTGACTGTCATATAATAATAATGCTCTATGAACGCAGCTCTATGAAGTGATATTTCCATACTAGCCTTTACCTTCTGCTCTAGAGTCTTGTTTTGTGTTAAACATGGACAGTCTTAAGTAGGGATAACTGCAGGCTCGCGCAATGGGCGTGGCTAAAGGTGCGACTCGTCGACGCACTCCATGCTAATCGACGTATTTTCATAATCGACGTAATCGATGACGTCGACGAATCGCTGCAGCTCTAATGGTGTTTTGAGTAGTATGCAGTTGATAGGATGTCCTGGGTGGTTGCCAGTGTGTTGCTTTGCATTTACTGTCTTTAGCATGCTGCTGTGCAATTGCTAAGCTATTCTAAATAATCTTTAGCATGCTACACTGCATTGCTGTGCAGTTGCTGAAGTATTCTGAGTGGTTTTTAGAATGTTGCAATGCAAAGGGAAACAACCCACACATGACCTAATTCTCTGCATATTAAGCTGACACATGAGAAAGTAACATTGGAGATGGGATTTTCTTTCGTAGTTGTTCCTAATTTAAAACAATGCATTTACTTGCCCTCATGTTGTTCCAGACCTTTACAGAAGGTTGTACCAAGTTTACACAAACGTTTAGCAGAAATTTTGAACCAAGTGTCCTGTCCACTGTAAATAATGTTACATTTTGAATGTGTCTCACACAAACCCATTGTATGACTTCAGAAAACCTGCAATATACAGTAACCCAGCAGCTATGCTGTATGGGTCACTGTCTTGTTATCTGTGTTATTGTTATGGAGTCCAGTGGGCTCAAATCTACATTTGTGCACTCAAATCTTCATTTTTCTTGGAAATGTAAATGAAATCATGTTTGAACTCCAGAGTTTAAAGCTAGAGATTTATGTTATACAGTCTGCAGTGTTTCTTCCAAATATGTGTGATTATACACCAATAAGGTGAGAGAGTGAATAAAGTGAGGAAGGTGTGGAGATTAGTATTTTCTCTAGTTTGGGCCTCAAACTAAAGCATGTGTGTGTTGTGTATTTAGGTGAGCTCATGGGTGACCTGGCTTATCCTGACTGCTGGGTCCATGGAGGAGAAGAGAGAAGTCTTCTCATACCTTGTCCATGTGGCAAAGTGCTCCTGGAACATGGGCAACTACAATGCGGTCATGGAATTCTTGGCAGGTCTCAGGTATGGCATGATGCCTTGAATGGCTTGGTTAGAAAAGAAATAATCCTTTGAGAATAAATGGTCCTCTCTGTTTGTATTGTGTGATGCTTAACAAAGTGAAGAACATTCTTGAGTCATTGATTTGTTTTTGACAGCCCATTTGTAACATGCGAAAGGATGAGTCTCACTACTAATCTGCAACCCAAGTTACTTTCGCAATGGATTAGTTATCTACAATTTTAGTCATCTATCAAAGGTTTTATGCTCACCATGAAGATTAAAATGAATACTAGTCCCCCAAGGCCATTTTTCCCTCTTTGGGGCAGTCGTGGCCTAATGGGTAGAGAGTCGGACTTGTAACCCAAAGGTCGTGGGTTCGAGGCTCAGGTCCGGCAGGGATTGTAGGTGGGGGGAGTGAATAACCAGCACTCTCTCCACCCTCAATACCACAACTGAGGTGAGACCCTTGAGCAAGGCACCAAAACCCCCAACTGCTCCCCGGGCGCCGCAGCATTGGCTGCCCGCTGCTCCGGGTGTGTGTTCACTACTGTGTGCATGCACTTGGATGAGTTAAATGCAGAGGACAAATTCCAAGTATAGGTCACCATACTTGGCCACACACCACTTCCCTTTCCCCTTGAGTTTGCAGTGGAGTCAGTTAGATTTTTTTCCCCCCACTGTTGGTAAGAGAGACAAAAATACAGTTTTTCTGGTTATTATACAAAAATATTGTATGACTTGAAACAAAATCTAACTCTGGTTACACATAATCATCTATGAGGTCAAAGCATGAACACTATCCACGAGACTGCATCCCTAAATTTTACATTTTAAATTACATTTAAAAATAAAAATGTTTGTGCTTGTTCTTCCCCAGGTCTCGCAAAGTGCTGAAGATGTGGCAGTTCATGGACCAGGCGGATATTGAGACCATGCGTGGTCTGAAGGATGCCATGGCCCAGCATGAATCATCATCTGAGTACAAGAAAGTGGTCAACCGCGCTCTCAACATCCCAGGATGCAAAGTGGTGCCCTTCTGTGGTGTGTTCCTTAAGGAACTTAGCGAGGCTTTGGACGGTGCGGCCAGCATTATTGGACTGCGTCCATCGTTTGATTCTCAAGAAGATCCTGTTGAGGTGAGGATTAGGTGCTTCCAAAGAGTGATGGTGACTAACACAGGAAATTGTATCACCACGGTCTAATTTAATCGCCTTTTACAGTTACAATAATAATCTTGAGACCATTTTGGCTAGCTGGAGCAATTACCTTTTCAGCAAACATTTAATATGCCTGCTGAATTGCTTCCTGGCTTTACAAAAAACACATTAGAGTGATTCAACCAGGGAAAAGACATTTTGTCACTCTGATGACTATTAAATCACCCATGAAAGCTTTTACAGACCACAAATCTACTCATATTGTCCATAACTGTGGTTATTTTCTTTTGTGTGGAATCTCTGTGGTGAAGTGCTCTTTACCTTACACAGTTTGTCACCGACTACAACGGCCAGCAGCACTTCCTGCAGAGGGTTGGGAGCGATGGGCTCCACAGTTCAGACAAGGAGGCGACCGTCAGTAACATTCTACAGACGATTCGCAGCTGCAACCGAAGCCTGGAGGCTGAGGAGCCTGAGGAGAAGGCACAAGAGATCACAGTTTGCCCCAAAAATTCCTTCAAAGACAAGAGCAGAAACCAGTGAGTTAATTTTGGACCCTGTTTGCAAATATATGATGTGTTTAGTCTAATCCATATATGCTGAGGCATTCTCAGTTTAATACCACAGATAGGTTCTCTGCGTAGGGCTTTGGGTTATTTCTTTACACTTACCTGTGTTAACTAAGGAGATCTATGATATTACCATGAATCTCAATGGGAGTTGTTTGTGGAGGAGCCACTAGATGTATGTGATTTGACACCTGCCATTGTTGCTCATGGATATGTTTAAAGGTTTATTTGAGTCAGTCACCTGAACTGTGAAATGAAACCATAAGAAAATGACATCATAGCAAATCTTTTTGACTGTTATTTTGGTCATCAAAAGAACACACAAAATCCTAAAACCAAAAGACATAGAAAAAGAACTCTTTTTTTTTCAAGGTTTTTAAAACCCCCACTTTAGCTTGACTAAATCATATCTGACGAAAAGTTTCTCCATTACTTTTTGTGGTACTTGAATGATTCTTGATATGCTTTTTATGAAGGTTATGGCTGGGTTGCTGTGAACTTCTATTCATCATAAACAACTCACTCAGGGTATATGGTGTACAACTAATTTTCATTTCTTGACAATCTTGAGATCATTTAAAAGAGAGTGAAATAATTACTGTAGCATGTGAGTGCTCAGAGTTTATTTTGAACCTTTAAACGTCTTATCAAGTTATAAAAAGATTTCCAAAGACCTTCTATTGGACTGAAATGTTTCTCAGTGGAACATGTTGTTGTCATGAGATTGTTTATGCATGTTGATCTACGTACAGAGCAGCACTACAAACCCCATATTTCCTTAGAAAATAGTGAGTTTTTTAGTTCTGTTTGTCCTCAATGCTGAGGCAGTTTTGTTGTCTGCAGGAAGGTGCTCATATCGGTTGTTAATACTGTGTCTCTGGAGAATCTCATCGCCTTTGTCGTAGACTCCATACCAAACGTTTTCACCTTTCAAGAGACTAAATCTTGAGCAGCTTGGCTTTGATGTACTACTTTATTTATCTTAACTTCTCTCCCTGTAACTCTTCCAGTTGCAGGGCTGACTTTACACCACAAATGTTTCAAAGTTGAGCATGCTGTGTTTGGGTGCAGATCCACCCCGCTTTCATTTCTCAAACCACTACCTTCTGTCTTTCTCTTCCATTCAATTCAACCCTCCACTTTTACTGTCCACTCTCAAGGAAAGAACCTGGGTCAGAGCGTGTCCTGTAAGTTACCAGACTGTGCTTTAATGGTTGCACTAACTGGATTGGTTTCTAAGTGACATGCAGTGTTTCAGTTGTATAGGTTTGGTGTAATTGCACTTAGAAATGCATGGATTTCCTTCCTCTGAATCCACAGTGCGGAGTTGAAGTCAAAACCAGATTCTCCAACTTTTAGACCAGTCCCAAATCCTTTATGACACCGACCAGTACCAAACCAAGACTAGTCACCTCAATAACCAGCGTAAGACCAAAACCAAGACCAATGCACAATTCCCTAAAACCTAGACCAATACCAGAATTCCAAAGACCAGACCAATACCCCCCCCCCCCCCTTTATAACCCAAAACAATACTCTACTGTAAGTCCAGATCAGAACCCAGGCAAAAAACTGTTGTTCCAAGAACCAGACAATCCATTTTAATGAAATCAAGATAATGCAGAATTTATTCCACTATTCATTTCAGACACGAAGGTTAAGTAGTCATTAAAAGCCATGGGATCCTCTATAATGGTGCAGATACAGTGCAGACCTGTGGTTGAGGTAATTATCACCCTCATTACTCTCTGGAAACAGACTGCAGTCTAGTCTGAGACCACAAACCTAAACCCATATCCAGACCAAGACACAGAGTAAATGAGATGCATAACCACATTTAAGCTCAAGATGCCAACTCTGCCACAGTGCACGATTTAAAGTAATTTAACTCATAGCATTGTATCATGTTCCATAACGGCCCCTAAATGTGTGTCTTATAGGTAGACGGTGCTCTTAAGCTCATGTCAACGTCTTTTGCAAGACTAATATGGCATCACCTTTTCCAAGACATTGAGAAGTTTCCCAGACAGAGTTCTGTTTATTCAGTCATTTGATTCTTGGTTTCTGCTTTACCATTTTTTGTAGGTTTTTAGTAGGGGACTTCTCGGACTCTGAAGTGGACCCACTTGAGCTGGCTAAGGATGTAAACCTCCAGACCACAGAAGAGGTGCGTGGACCATTTAGCCACGGAACAGAGCTCATCCCCTGGTACGTCCTCTCTCTTCAACCAGATATCCACCAGTTCCTGCTCCAGGGAGCAACCGCTATCCACTACGACCCTGAGACCCACCTCACCGCCCGCTGCCTCCTCCGTCTACAGCCCGATAACTGCTTCCTTACCTGGTCCAAACCCCACAGCAGCTGTGGCCCAGGTGGAAGAGCCAGAGGCTTCATGGGACATCCACCATTCCCAGACCACTTACCTCTGGGCCAGCCTGTGCACTGCGGACTGACCGACGGACTCTTAGACCTTAACGTGGTGAAGGCTGTGTTTATGGGTCACCCTGGAGTGGATGTTAACTATGTGTGCCTGCAGCACAAGCTGTGTAACATGAACCCTGGTGAAAATGGTGTAACGCTGCTATATGGACTTCACACCACAGACAACAGGCTCCTGCACTTTGTGGCCCCCAAGCACACGGCTCAAATGCTGCACGAAGGCCTCCAGGAGCTGCTCAGTGCCATCAGGAAGATCAGGAAGTTTCCTGACCAGAGACTACAGTGGCTGCGAAAGCAGTATGTTAGTTTGTACCAGGTACATTTACATTTATTTATGCATTTATTCAATACAATTGCAAACATAATATGAGTAGACCTACGATACCAAGTTTCTATAGTGAGGTGACACTTTGGTAACACTTTAGTATAGGGAACAGTTAACTAGTTGCTTATTAACATGCCTATTATTAACGTATAGGCTGTTTATGTACTTATAAAGCACTTATTCTGCATGACCATATTCTACGTCCCTATTCCTACCCAATACCTAAATTTAACAACTACCTTACTAACTATTAATAAGCAGCAAATTAGGAGATTATTGAGGTCAAAGTCATAGTTAATGGTTTGTTAATAACGAGAATTGGACCTTAAAATAAAGTGTGAATGAGGATTTCACTAATGTTTTTAAAATAGCAAATTGCATGTTTCATATTAAGCTCATTCATCCCTTAAACATGGTGAAGATTGCAGCAATTATTACAACAACCACCCTTCTATAAAAAGGTCTGCTGTTTTTACAGTAGCTAGCCACCAAACTGATTTCCATTGGTCATGCTGGTCTGGTTTGATAGTTTTAGAAGGGTTTAATGCACTTGTTAGCTGGCAGGTCAACTGGCTGAGCATCTAAAGCAGATGACCACTAGTTGTCCAGTCTGATAGACCTGGCAAACCAGCTTAGTCTGCATTTAAATAAAGATTTTTGCACACGTTGTGCTCTCAATATTGAATTATAGAAGTTCACATTGGAAGACTTTGGTGGTATTGAAGTTCTCATTCCACCAAACACATTCCAATTTTGATTCTTGAATGCCCTGCACTGTTTTCCTTTAGCATAGCTCTGCTAACTTTAGGTCAGCTAAGACACAGCTTTCTTTTTTCTAAATTCCATTCGTTGTTGTCCATTTTTATTATCAGTGGATTTTATATCGCTGTAAAACTCCCCTTTTCTAGGAAGACGGTAGATTTGAGGGGCCAACACTGGCCCATGCTATCGAGCTGTTCGGCGGGAGACGCTGGAATATGGGCGCTAGTGGCCCTGGATCCGCCAGCAAGAGTGCGGAAAAGAGCTCAGCCCAGAAAAACAGCCCGCTGGGCATTAACTCCAATGTCAAGAAGAAGAAGAAAGCTTTAGTCAGGGTAAGAAGTGAAAAACTGTGAGCCAACACAGGCTGTCCTGGTTTGGCTATATGATTTGACTAATGCACTAATCTGTTAACAGGGGGACAGTGGTGATGGAACAGATGATGAGATGATCTCACGCAAAACCAGAAGCTGTAAAGAGACTTTGGGGAGGAGAGAGTCAGACCCTTTGGAAAGTGTTGAGCAGGAAAACGCTGGTGAGTGTTACTGAGGGTTGTGTTGACAGCTAATCTGACTTTTGTTAGACATAATTGTTGAAGAATGTTGAGGATGGTATCCATTTCAGCTGGTTTACCAATACTTTTTTTTTTATTTATAAGATACTAGTTTTGTGATGCGAATGTCCTAAGAGATGAATGTTTCCATAGAGGACTGCAGTACCTTTGGCCACCCTGGACACCTTTCCTTATCTAACAGCAAAGGCCAGTCTCCTGGATCCTCCTTATCCTCCTCTTCATCTTCCTCTGGCTCCTTTAGCACAAATGCCTCTACCCCTACACGCCCCCATTCCTCCCCCATTCTCCCCGTCAACTCCAAAAGTCAACCAGGGTAAGGCCACTCCCTCTTTAGAAATACAAATTCAGTGCATTCCCAGAAAGCACACAGGCTTCTATTCAATGTGTTTGATGGGTTTAGCATGTTTTTGATCCTGTTCTTTTAAAGATATTTTCAGATGTTTGTATACAAGAAAGATGCAACATAAAATATGCAAATAAATCAACATTAAACCTTGTTTACAATGTATTTTACTTCCATAAACTGATGCATTTTTAAAATATGCCATTTTTTAAAGAATGCCATTTTAAGGTGTTTTTTAAGGATTGGTAGCCTCCTACAATAGGTTTACATACATGTAAGGTCAAATAGCGCTTTTGTTTTCCCAAATTATGCATTTAATATCACCTCATTTTCCAAAGATTCTCAAAAAATTCGTTCAAGGCAGTTCTAAGATTCAGCCCTTCTAAACCCCTCTTTTCCGTGAGCCTACTCTGTTCTGATTGGTCAGGTAGCCCAGTGTGTTGTGATCGGTCTACCACGTACGGTGTGTGTCAGAGATGATATGCCCATTGCCATTGTTCCATATTTTGAATGCTTGATAGAAAATATAAACATCTGTTATTTACCATACTTACAGGTTGTGATTCAGTGGAGCCAGCTGGTCCAAATAAACTGGGTACTGAGCCATCTTTCAAGAGCAAGCGTTTTTTGAATCCTGAGATTAGAGAAGCAGTCGTCAGTAAAACGAAGGGAACACAAAAAAACATTGGGGTTGTATTGACCTTTGCAGCCTCATCTTCTGGAAGTGAAAATAAAAAACTAATTTACTTTCACAGCATCTTCTCGGCATGATGTTAACCACACAAACAAGCTACAGTGTACAGGGCAGGTCAAGCTGTTCACGGCCAGCCAATATAGAACACTGGCAGGCATTATGCAATTGTGTTTCTTGTAGCCATCATGGAATTGGGATTCGAATTACTGACAGCTTGTTTAGGCTGTTCAGATTTTTTTGTGCACCTTAGGCTTTACAACTTTGCAGATTGTTTTCATTCACATACAGATACATTACACACTGCATGAAAGACAATATTCGAAATGGCATAATAGGGGCACTTTAATATTCTCTCGTCATTTTCCATCCATTGAAACTCTATGCAGTCAACATTTTCATGCTTCAAAAAGTACATAAAGACACTGTAAAAGTGATCCATGTATCCATCGCTGTATATGATGAACAGACTTTGATTCAGGTGTTTATTCAATGCACATCAAATATGGACAATGGTTACGCTCAAACATGCTTGTGTGAGGTGCATGAACAAATCTCAATAGTTTCTTGCATAGTGAAAAATAAATTATTGTCTTAAAACTTAAAAAAAAAAAAAAGCCATTTTGCTTTAGAGCTGACTATGTTTGGTGTTTTTTAGGGCCTGGAGCAGTCGGAGCTGGCATGGTCGAGGGAAAGGCTGCTTCAGGGGCTTCCAGGACCTCATGATCTCTGACAGCATCATGAGCTTTGTTGAATTTGTGGAGCTCTTCAAGTCTTTTAGGTAGAACGCACCTATCCCTCCAAACAAATACTCAGCTTATGTTTTGAATTTGGATAATTGTTGAAAGTTTCCCGTTATGTGTCCAGCATTCGCAGTCGTAAGGATCTGAAGGAACTGTTCGACACTTATGCCGTGCCTTGTAGTCGCTCGGGTCCTGACTCTGTCCCACTCTACACCACACT
>JAFVLL020021316.1:0-46583 GCA_021397915.2 Tor tambroides
TTTATGTTAGTTTTTGTTTCTTTTGTCAATAAAGACCCATCATTATCTCCAGCACTTGAGTCCTCGCCTCATCTCTCCGCCAGGCACCGTGACAGGGGATGGATGCTATCAAGCTCTGTTAAAGACAAAAAAAGAGCATAAAAGTATCTCAAAAAATCATTCATATGACTTGTGTGCTATTACAAGTCTTCTAAATGTCTTATGATGCTTTATGTAAGGGAAAGACTGTATTCACTAAAAACCTGGCGTAAAAAATCTAGCTTGATCTCTGTGGTCGCTATTTAATTTTTATTGTATGGGAAAGAGCAGCTAAAACCTTTAAAAGTAATAATAAATAAAGTTTTGACTGGCAAATATTTAAAATAAGTTGATATTCCAGTTAATCCATCACACTGAATCCAGAAGTTCGAGTCAATCTCGAGTCATGCTTGTTTGTCTATTTATTTATTTTAAAAATGTAAAAAGAAGCAGCTAAAGCTTATTTTGAGTAAATAAATATTATATTCAATTAATTAATTTAATTAGCTGGCAATTATGTAAAATCAGTTTATATTCCAGTTAATTCATCACACTTGAAGTGGAAGGTCAAATTGAGCACATTGCATAATGGGTTACTATTTTTTGTACTGCTCATTTTGGTGAATGTAGAAGGGCATTTGAACTTGCATGCATGCAGTTACATATAATGTGCACAGTATACACACATTCGCAACGTATGTGCATAAAATCTTCACCTTCAGTGTTTATTTTTCCTTCACCAGATCTGATATTGGTAAAGACCAGTGATAAGATCTCCACTTCATTTGGTTTATCGAGCTGTAAATGACCGATGACCACAATGACCGACATCCCGCCTGGAGATTAATGCCATCGAGAGACTCGCGTGCCAAGATGAACAAGATTTTGCTCTTTACTAAAGAGCCACGGCTCGATATTACCAGACGGGTCGAGAGTGCCTCCGATTACACCGAGCGAGTGAGAGCAGATGTGCCATCATTAAACATCAATACAGCATCGCCTATATGGGGCCCTTGGGAGGCCGTTTCCAATCCATACCCCTCACTCTTTTTCCCATCTGTGTGCTTCTGAAAGCCCCTGTAACTCAAGCCCTAAATAAAAGCGCATGGATATTAGGTAATCCGAGTTGTTTTTCACTAGTCGCTATATGCCGTGGATCTGGGATTCGAGGAACGGGGGCAGCTTGTGTTTTTGTGCGTGTGCAAATGTGCAATATGACCCCCCTTCAGGCTTTGGTTTTTAAAGAACTGCAATCGAGTCTGAAATCAAGCCCGGCCATTCTATGCGGGGCCTCCGAGGGAGCGACGGCTCTCAGAATTGGATTACGGTGTGTGAATGGAGTCTGTTCCCCTTGGATGGGTTCTCCGCAGAACCCCCTACTGTCACACCGCTGCTCATTACGGTTAATCTATGCATGCGAGAGCCCGCTTTTCCCCCGCAGAACCGCAGAGTTTTAAGAATGAATGTAAAGGCTCTTTTCAAGCTTTGCTTTGTGATGATTTCATGGCCAGATTTAATTCACCAGTTGACTGGGATTAAAGGGGTCATAACAGATTTTTTCATTATTTTAATACGTTCCTCAAGATTTACTTATAATGTTTTTTTTGCACAAAAAAACAAAAACAAATAAATATGTGGAAAATGATTTTCAACCCTCATTCTGAACCTCTCTCTCTAAAACAACCTGTTTTAAGGGGCGTGTCCTTTAAGACTTGTCAGTATTTGGTCACTATTATGATTGGCTAACATCATTGCTTAGGAAAGAGTATCAGTGCCCCACCCCCTCACTATTGCATGTGAGTGTTTTGACAACATGATCAAAATAAAACGGTCATTTCTAGACAAAGCATTATGAAATAATTTACTTCCGGGTTAATGATGCAGCTGCAGTCAGATCTAGTACCACGTCATCTTTCAAGAAATGTTTCTTTGTGAACTCTCCATGACACTGTACCTCATTTACAAAACAAAATGCTCCGACCAAACCTCTGACACGATCTGGGATGCCAAATCTTCTGATATCTGTATAAAGACATTAACGTGCTGTTTAAACCAAACGCATCAAAGCAAACGTTTTTTTACCCCATGGGCCAGTTTACTAAACAGGGCAAATTAGGACGAGAGTGCAATTCCAAAACAGCGCTGATGGGCGTGGAAATTTCTGCGGGTGTTTTACTAACAATGCGCAAATTAAAGACCATTTACATAATGACCAACATAATATACCAAGCACAGCACAAATTAGCGCAGTCACAAATAAAGAATAAAGAAATAAAGAAGCCACAGGACTTTGAAAAAAACTGGAGGCCAAAAGATGAGGGGTTGCAAGAAGTTTTGATAGACCTGGTATTGTGTGACTCCTAGTTGAGAGTTCCAAGTTGTCTTTTATTTCCTGAAGCAAATTAAAAATAACAATGGCTTGGCAAATAATATGTTCAGATAATGTGTTCTTTGGCATTCCAAATCAATTAATACCTATGAAAAAAATCCTCTTACTGCTACCACGCGCTCTCTCTGTTCTCTGCGGCGCCTCCTCCTAGCAACAATAACTGCAACCATTTCAAGCGCAAAATAGTTTAAGACGTGCTTTTTTGGGCTTTAAATTATGGTGGAAATAGCTGTCATTTTACGAGTGCAAACGTTAGTAAATTGCGTTGCGTGACTTTTAATACTCTCCTTTCATAAATTTTGCGTCTGAAAGGGAAACTCCTACAAATGCATATTCAATAAGGTTTGGCACAAAAATAACTGTCAAAGCCTTTTCAGCGCTAATTCATCACTGCGCGTCTTTAGTAAATCCTGACAGTACTATTGTAATGTCAAAAGACGGTTTGCACTGGCACAAGCTGTTAGTAAATCTGGCCCCATTTGTCTGATTGACAGACTCAAGCATGTGGAGTGTGTCAGAAAGCAAACGCCCATCTGTATACTGTAGACAAGATAGCAGCAGTGATTGTAATTTCTATTTGCTTTTGACGCAACGCAACACTCTCGTTCAGCGTGATCAAGTGTCAGCCATTAAGCGAGTAGGCCTATGGTGAGAAGCTGACTATTCGTCAGTGTCTTGCTCTGGAGGCAGTGTTTATGCAAATGTTTGTGCCCAGGTGATGTCATCTTGCACCTCAGATCCAAATGAGCCGTTTTTGATTAAATAAACAAATGCTTTGTTTATAATAAGGAGGATGTTTTAAGCTATGAAACTTGCATAGACCTCTTATATGCCAAAAGATCAAGGCAAATTTGATTTTTTCATGTCATGACCCATTTAAACGCTAACGGACAGACGTCATCTAATTTGGAATTGTTTTGCCCAAGTGGCAAAAGGTGTGATTGTTGGCGAATGGAAAGATGGATTATGACAGTAATCTCTCAGTAAATGTCTCAGCGTGATTGTTTTGCGTGTGTGAGAGAGAGCAAGAGCGGTCAGACTGTTCTGCTGTGATTAATTTGGCTGTAGATGTGAAGGGATTACACAGATGTGTCCGTCTTGTTTTGGGACACATTTGCCATGTGTTTGTGTGGATGTGTAAACGCTCATCAGCGCTAAACCCTTCCTCCAATTACCCATCAATCCCTTCTGCTCCATCATTCCCACTTTTTTTTAGTTGTTCTTCTTTCCTTTTGTGGTTAGATTATGACCCTTGTTCTTACGATTAGTTTAGTCCTTCATTATTTCTCTTTCTTTCTTTCTTTCTGTCTGACATTTTTTCCCCTTCTTACTTTTCTTTAGTTTAGATTGATTCTGCTCCTGGAGGGCCACTGTCCTGTATAGATAAGCTCTAATCAAACACACCTGAACCAGCTAATCAAGGTCTTCAGGATCACTAGAAGAGTCCTGGCAGGTGTGTTGCACCCCAATCCTTGGCCATCCAATAGCAGAAATGGACACCTCTGTTTCAGACTGCCTGGTCTCATGACAAAAACATACCTCTGGAAACTTTTTAGCAAGACGAGAAATATGTACTAATAAGTTCATATCACTGCAGTTTCCAACAGAAATGAACACTAGAGGTGGTAAAACAGCGAGCACTTTTAATCGTTTTCGTACACAGTTATGATTACAGCTGCATATGTTTCGCTTTCCGGATGTAACAAGCTTGCTCTGTAGCTCAGCCACACAGAATTGGATTTAGGATGCAGAATCCTTGGGTATGAATCCCATCAAAAACATGACTCACGATGAAAGAGCCTAAGATGAGAGATCGAAAAGCAAGCTAAAATGGCATGTTTGCGATTGCTTTTTTATGTCACATTCGCTTTTGTTCATACTATCGGGTAGGTTTAGGTGTAGCGCAAATGGAACATTATTTTAAAACGTCAAAGAGCATTAGACTTATAGCGCACTCAACAGACATTTCAAGTCAGTGCATGCCTGCAGTGACGCCTACAAAACCAACGTCACATAAAACGTACCATATGTACATTCATTTGTTCCAGGGGAAAAAACCGAGCACTGTGTCACGAAACGTGCATGGCGGTACGTATTTCGCATTTTGCGAAAAAGTTCCCAGACGTACGTTTTCACCATGAGACTAGGTTGTGTTTAGATTAACGCTCACCCAAACCTGTTAATCCCTTGGTAGAAGCAAATGTGCTCTCAAGTTTCCACAGAAGGAGGCTAACCATAGCCAATGATTCCCCCATTCAAATGCCCATCACTCCCTACTTCCAATTACCCATCATGCCCCTAAAAGCCCCATCCTTCTGGTTCCTTCTGTTGTCCCATATCCCTTTACTGTCTCTTTTTTTTTTGTCTGTCGGTCTTTCTGCCTGCCTGTTGTTCTGTCTTCTTGTCTTCCTGCCTTTATTTTTCTTTCTTTCTGCCACCCTTTCTTTGTGTTGTTCTTTACTTTCATTCTGTCCGTCATTCTTTTCTTTCTGTCGGTCTGTCATTCGTTCGTCCTCTTTCTTCATTCTTTTTTCTGTCTTTTCTTTCTTAAATCTGTCTTTCTGCCTTTCTTTCTTTTTCTTTCTGTCATTCTTTTTGGTCTGGATTTGTTGTTTGTCTGTTTTTGTCTTTCTGTATTTTGTTATTTTATTTTATTTCTGCTTATGTCATTTTTTCTTTCTGTCTGTCAGTTTTTCTGTCTGTTGTTCTTTTCAGTCTGTCCGTTGCTCTCTTCTTTCAGTCATTTTTTTCTGTCTGTTGTTCTTTTTGGTCTCTGTCTTGTTTTCCTCATATCCCTTTACTGTCTCTTTCTTTGTCTATTGTTCTGTATCTTTATTTCTTTCTGTCATCGTCTTCTGTTTTCTGTTGTTCTCAGACTCAAACTCAGACTCTTCTTTGTTTGTCCTCCTTTTCTTTCTGTCGTTCTTTTCTTTGTCATCCTTTTCTTTCTTTCTGTTGCTCTTTTCTTTGTCATCTTTTGTCTTCTTTCTTTCTTTCTTTCTGTTGTTCTTTTCAGTCTGTCTTTCTGTTGCTCTCTTCTTTCTGTAATTTTTTCTGTCTGTTGCTCTTTTTGGTCTCTCTCTTATTCTCTAGTTTTCCTCATATCCCTTTACTGTCTCTTTCTTTGTCATTCTTTGTCTGTTGTTCTGTCCTTCTGCCACTCTTTTTATGTCTTCATTTCTTTTAGTCACCCTCTTCTTTCTTTCTGTTGTTCTTTGTTTGTCATCCTTTTCTTTCTGTTGCTGTTTTCTTTGCTTCTCATCCTTTTCTTTGTCTTGTTTTGTCTGTCTTTTCTTTCTTTCTTTCTTTCTTTCTTTTTATCTCTCTCTCTCTCTCTCGCTCTAGCGTTTTTTTGCCTCTCGTCTGGTTGCGGTGTGTTTTTGAAGCTGGCAGAGGGCTGCTTATGTAACACTGCGGCGTGTTTTTGCTGACACATATATGTGAAAGAGGATTGGCGTGAAGCCCTGGACAGAGAATCTGATGTTCGGGGATTATTTCATATTGATGCGTGTTTCTTTCAGCGCTCGGTCACTGCAGGCGACTCAGATGTGACCTGTGTTATCAGAGGGCAGCGCGAAAGCTGAATGTGGAGAACATGGCCTGCAGCTGGAAATAAGATCGGCACTGAGCTGAACAGCACCCACTCACACCCTCCTGTTTGTCTCGCGCCGTCTCACTGTTTCTCACACGCCGTCCTGCAGCAGCCGGCTATTCCCTGATGTTCTCCCTCCACGTACAGTTTCAGATGCACTGACTAACACGAATGCACATGTGCACAAACACACATACACTGTAAGTCAGATAGATCTGATCACAACTGAACCCTTAGTATCCCATAGAACCCGTAGTCTCCTGGTCAGATGTTTCTTCAGTACAGATTTGCCAAGATATGAATAATTGATAATTTCATATATTTTATAGATCAATGCTCTTGCTTTATGACAACTAAATGTGTCTCTTTTACTACTAAGGAATTATAGAGAAGTAAAAAACAATGCCAGAAAAGACACTGAAAGTAGAAATTTTAGCAATTTCCATCTTCATCTGTCAAAAACCCACTCAGACACACTCAGTTCTGAAGTCGTATGATATGGACTACTATACTATTCTGAGTTTTATGACTTATTTGTTGTCTTTTCAGAGACTGAAAGATGTCTGAACTGTCCTTGTATGGAACAGACAAAGAATCTTCATATATTCTCTTTTTGTGTTGCATAAAAAAACCAGACAAATTCAGTTAAAAGCTATGAAAGAGCAACAAAATCATATTAATAACTAATAGAAAGCATTCTCTAGTTGTGTTTAATCTAACTGGTTGTTAAAAAACTGTTAGCTTAATCAATTAATTCAAACCATTATGTTTGATGATCTGATTCTGAGAACAGTTACAGTCTCTCTCTGGCATCAGGATGATAATGTGCTTGTTTCCTGTAATTGTCTAGAACCGCCATCATACAGCAAAGGGTTTTTTTTAATGTGTGGGTTGTTTATGATTGGATGCTAAAAGCTTGTTGAAGTTAAATTACTGTGTTTACTTCTCCATGCATTCTGTCTCCATCACACAGGCTGTAACCTCTTCTTGTTTTTGATTCAGCAGGTCACAGGGTCACCGTCAGGTCAGCACTGACAAAATGTCACTTCCTGCAGGCGTCTTGAGACACTGAATCATATAACCATTGCTGTGTTGATGAAGCCATGAACAGCCTGGATCCCGGCTCTTGTGGGTATCCTCGGGAAGATTTCCATGTGGAAATCTGGAGCATGTGAAGGGAAGAGAGGCAAGCAGTTTAATCCGGACGTATTTTGGTGAGATGGGTGCAATCAAGTGAATTTAGTCAATGTGGATGCTGAGATGATCTCCATGATGACCATCAGCAGCTCTCCTAGTCAGCCTATACTGCCATGGAAAGGAAAAACGCAGCAACTACACAAAGTGCTGCAGGAATGACATATTTTTGTAAGTTTGCATCCTGGTTTCCTCGACAAAAAACAGACTTTTATAGTTTTACTGGTTGGTGTGATGATGTTCAATGACCCCGACAACATCTGTAGTCCTATTTAGACACTTGATAACAACTGCCTTTTTCAAGACATGTAAAAACAGGAGTGCAGTATTACTGATGTATTTATATGTTGTAGAATAAAACATGAAAATATGTTGAACTTGTTTAACACAGACCTTATTTCAGGCATTTCACCAAAAGTCCATTCAAAAAAAAACCTGATTTTGGGAAAGTAAATGCAACTGATATTTTTTTCAGCCCTTTTTTGCCTCAGTTCCTGCACTGCTATAGTTATTCCCAACCAAAATTAACCAATTACATAATTTTACCATAATATAAGTGGGTCATTATACCATGATGAGGGCCTGGGGTCACTTCAAACATCAGTTTAGATTTGCTATATAGTAGCCTATATATCGCTTTGTGTGAGTGTATGTATGCGAAAGTTGGATGTACTATATATCCAAATTAATATATTGCTGTGCGATGATATAGATTAAATTTGCTAGTATTTTATCACTTTACATGAGCGTACTGTATGTTTGTGGATAAAGTTGGATTTACACTGTTGTTGTAGTTGGAGTTATCAATTCGTTATGTGGCAGTACTGAGGATACTGTAAGGTTTATGTTAAATTTCTAACAATGACAAGCCTAATTACTGTGTCAAGCTGAGTTTAACTTCTTGCAAATAAGCACTCATTCAATGTGAGATACAGATCTGACCCATTAACATAGTTTGACCAAAGTGACAGAGCAACATATTTTGTTCCTGGGTCACGCATGATTGCTTTGTGAGGGTACATCTCCAGAGTTTGCCTGCAGACTATAATTGAACAACACGTTTTTTTTTGCCTCAGCTTATCCTGTTCTGGACTGACCCTGTCCTTATATGCCTTAATAAACTGTCCCATGGTTGTTGTTAGAGAGATGTATCTCTTTCTGCCTTCTGTCGCTGCGGTGTGGTCCTCTGCTCTGCGGCTAAGGGGAAACATCCACCTTATTCAAGCATGGAGATCGCCAGAGGCACAGCAGTCAGCTCTCGGCACTAATTACGGCTGAGGATAAGGGCACTGGAGCGCGTAGAGATTGTGGCGTGTTGCTTTTTTTAACCTCTTGCTGCTGAAGCAGAGATTTCTTTGAAAAGGGGAGGAGAAAACGGACACTTAAGATGTAGAAAAGATAAATGGTTGAATGATTTGTTCCCAGTATTACTGAATGTGTGTGAACTGTAGGCCTGGATGTTTGCTAAGCATGTGAGGATGACATGTCTTGCCTTTAAAGGAAAAGTTCTATCATCTTGCTCACTCTTATGTCTCATACGACTTTATTTTTTGCGTAGGAACATCAAACTGCTCTTTTCCATGCAACAAAAGATAACCTTGGGTTATCAAGCTCTTAAAATAAAAAAAAATGTACCACAGAAAAGGGCTTTTCAAATTGGGGCCTGGTGACCTGCAAGGGGCCACAAGGAAGTGCTAGGGGGTCCATGGAAAAGTTTAGAAGAAACATTGTAAATAATGTAAAAATATGTCAATATAAAAATTAAGATTAAAATAAAAATAGATTAGAATAAATAAAAAAAGATTGAAATAATCATAAAAAACATTAAACACCTAATAAAAAATAGATTAAAATCAATTATGAAAACTTTAAATAAATTAATAATTAGAAAATAATAATTAATAAATAAATATTTTAATACACATTTTTGGTAATTTCTCAATTTGTATTTATTTTTAATTTATTTAATTTATTCATTTAATTAATTTTATTATTTGTTTTTATATTTTTATTAAAATTAAATAATAAAAAATAGATTAACAAATAAATAAGCAATGTATATAACTGTATAGTGCTATAGTGAGTAGAAGAAAAAAACACGTAACAACAGAAACTAAGCATTTTACAAATAATATTTTGCACATTTAGCCTACATTAGGGCTGCTCGATTATGACAAAAATCATAATCACGATTATTTTGGTCAATATTGTAATCACGATTATTTAAAACGATTATTAGTGGGCCATATGACCAAAACTTTATATAAAAGATTTATTTAAAGATAGTGATATATATATCAAATAAATATTTTCTGTAAATAAGGTTGCTATGACATCTACATTTTAGAGACCAGCGAAATGTCACAATTCTCAGTATCACAGCAGAATACTAGAGTAACTAATATTAATTTAAAAAAGGTCCTAAAAATAACTGAAAATAATTAAACTGCCAGTAATAAAAAAAGCAAGGAATACAATGTCAGTAATAAAAAAGCAAAAGAATACAATAGAAAAAAAAATATACAAATGAAACAAATTGTGCTTTAAGTTTAAGTCTAAAGTATTCAGTTAACAGCCTACTACTAGAGAAAATGAATAACCTAAATAAAAATAAAATAAAACAGCATCGAACCCATGATTTTGGCGTTGCTAGCGCCATGCTCTACTATTTGAGCTACAGGAAATTATTAAGCTTTATCCACCTTTTTCTGAATGCGGAAGCCTCACCCGACGGGAACGGTGCTTTACATTTCGGGTTTCTGGTGTTACTAGTCAAATTCATATTTTTTGAGCCGATAATATTTCATTAAACCTGCACATATGTTTATATTTAGTTATACTCAAAAAGTTTATTTTTTACCCCGTTTTAACGTGGATTTAAATGGAGACTGGAACACCAAAGTATTCCAAATGGAAGTTAGAATCTATCATGGAGCCGCTCAACGGTTACTCACGAAAAAGGCGGATACATGAAAATCTATAGCTGATGTAACTTTTAGGCAGGGTTCCCTGACACAAACATGATCGTATTTGGGGGTCTGTGGCATAGAAAAACCATTAAAGTTGAATCATATCTTTAACAGGTATTCACACAAAACTTTCCTGCTGTATTTAAGTTGATAAATGGAACAGTTAATGTCTAAATTAAAACTGCAAACCCATATGCGACAGAGATTTGAATTAGCCTACCTTACATTTGGGAACGACGGATGTCCAAAGTGTCCAAAAATATGATAGTGTCTTCCTGCGGTGGATGGAATGGGGTTTGTATATTAATCTTTTCCAAGAATTTTATAGGCTATTGTTAAAACATGTTTTCGTCGTCTTTAGTGTAACTCTCTGTCATCTGACCTATCATCTAACGGTCGTTCTCTTTCGCGCGCTTTCTCTCTCTCTCTCTCTCTCTCTCTCTCTCTCTCCTCTAGCGACATCCAGCGGATATGACGTGAAACGCAGGCGGCGCCTCATGTGGGCTGTGTCTTCAACTCTTCCACTCGTGATTTCTGCCTCATTTATGAGCTAAGTAACATATTTCAGTGTTTGCATGTTCGCGTGTTTCTTTCTTTTATATATGTACTATTACTCAGTTAATAGCCGATTATTTGATAACCGCGACAAAGGATGATTATGATAAACGACTTAATCTGATAAGTTATTTTTATTCTATTTGATTTTATATATTCTTAGTACAAAATATTCGTACGTTATCGTTTTATTTGGACTTGGCTGAGATATTATTGTCAGCCTGTAATCTGCGCACGCAGTGACACAAGAGTTTGTGTCGCGTGGGGAAAGTTGAAGACGGAGGATCATTTAATGATATCAAACTCATCATATCACATCATCTCATCAGATCAAACACATCATCATCACAAGCTCCGGTGCTGCCGAACGGATCAAATGATGCTCAACCGAAAGCGCCCGAATTCACCAACTTGATGATGGACGCAAAGGTGAAGAACTAGAGAAGGTAAAGTTATTCACTCGACAAGAATCTTTTTCATCTGACACGAATTAAAAAATATGACCATGATTTGGGCGTGTACCATGCTAATACCTTATTTTTAAAGATGCTATTATTTGAAGTGTCTATTTAGTCCTATATCTGGTATTCTTTGGAGAACCATGTTGGTCATCATTCAATACCATGGTATCACCACAGTACTTTTAGAACAGGTAGATGAATGGATAAAAAGACTAACAAAAAGTACTACCATGCTGCTTTTTTTTTCTTTTTTTCTTTGTTTTTGGATGTAACATATCAGTACCATGATATTCTTTGAATTACTATAGCACAGTATATAAATATGGTTATTATTCAGTACCATGGTATTGCAATCTGATACCATCAGTGTCACATGATACTGCTACAGTATTTTTAGGAACAGGTGGATTGACTGCTAAGAAATGACAAGCAAAAGTATTTAAACTGTACATGTACCATGCTAATACCATGTTATACTCTGAAGCAACTTGAGGTGCTATATAAATACCATGGTATAAATATATGGTATCCATTCAGTATCATGGTATTACTGCATGATACTGTACCAATGCAGGTGTCTACAGTACTGTCAGGAGATAGATAGATATTCTTTTTTCTATATATCTAATACAAAAGTACTCGAGTATTACCATGTTTTTTGTTTGGATGTGCACCATGTTAGTACCATGATATTCTTTGAATTACTTTGGTACTGTATATAATATAGACTAGCTATTATTCAGTACTATATGGCATTACTGTCGGATACCATCAGTTTCACATGGTTCTGAAACTTAAAAGTATTACCATGCTTTTTTTGCACATGTACCATGGTAATACCATGTTATTCTTTAAGGCAACTTGGGATACCACATAAATACCATGGTAAAGAAAATGGTATTCATTAAGTACCATGGTTGATACCATCACTATACTGTATACTTTTTGTAAGAGATCAGCTTTTAAAATTGTAAATTGTTATTCTCCAGATTCATCTGACAAACTTTCTGTAGCACTTTTCAGGGTAAAATGGGCCCAATTTGCACAGTGATGATATGCATGTGAAGCAGTAATGTATCATTACATCCAAGCCATAAGAATCACAATATGATAGAAATTTAAACCAGCCTGTAAAGTTGTGAAGATGATATTTAATGCAGGCTGTCAGAATATGTGAAGTATAATCAGTGATTATAGTCTGTGTGTTGGTTGGATGCAGGTGGCAAATAGTCAGTTTTGTTTCTCTATAGTGATTCTGGGTGGTCCGTCTGCTTGTTATTTTTATAGATGATCTCTACAATTATTCAGATTTTTTGTTAAATGAAGAGTTTGGATGAGAGCGGTCTCTAAAATGTCTTAAGTATGTATTCTTTTGCTTTGGAAAACATCCTTTTTTTAGCATGTACAGTAAAGGTTTGTTGCCTGGTGGTAGTTAGACAGAAAAACCACCGCGGCTCTGAGCATCTTTGGCTGCGGGGGTGGCAGTGTGAAAAGTGTGGTGGTGAGCCTCCTGGGAGAAACACACACACACACACACACACACACACACATATACAAGCAGTCTGTTCACATTTGCAGTGGCTTTGTTCGCAGCACATTGACTGATGGATGAAACTCTTGTTTTTCCAGTGCTATAATGATCAGTCTATTAGAATGATGTCATTTGTGCTGTCATGTCACAATCACTCATTGTGGACACTATATATATATATATATATATATATATATATATCCTGTTTTGTCACTGATATGCATGCGTAACGCCCTCACCATTATTAGTTTTTGAAACCCATTTGCCTTTCTTTCCCTTTTTTTTTTTGTTAAATGCAATTTCCTCCTCCTCACATGAGGAATTAGCAAGCACAGACAGCAGCGCATGGCACTTGCAATGCCGAGATTCATAGGGAAAGCATTTGATTTAAAGGAATAGTTCATCCAAAAAAAGAAATGTACTGAAAATGTTATTTACTCTCAGGGCATCTAAGATGTAAATGAGTTTGTTTCTTCATCAGAACAGATTTGGAGAAATGCAGCATCACATCACTTGCTCAGCAATGGATGCTCTGCAGTGAATGGGTGCCGTCAGAATGAGAGTCCAAACAGCTGATAAAAACATCACAGTAATCCACAAGTAATCCACACCACTCCAGTCCATCAGTTCATGTCTTATGAAGTGAAAAGCTGTGTGTTTGTAAGAAACAAATCCATTATGAAGACGTTTTTAACTTCAAACTGTCACTTGTGGTTAAAATACCACAAAGTCCATAATCTATAATAACACTTTATATAGTGAAAAAGTCTGTCTCCTGTTGTCCTCTCACACAAAAATCCACCCACATATTTGTTCAGAACAGTTTTCGTTTGTAAACTGTGCTTAATCAGTGTATATTTATCTTCTGATTCAGACAAGACAAGTTTTTAACTGGAGGAAGTGTTATTGTGGATTATGGACTCATATTTTAACCGGGAACAATAGTTTGATGTTAAAAGCACCTTAATGAAGGATTTGTTTCCTACAATCATGCAGTTTTTCACTTCATAAGACATTAATTGATGGACTGGAGTGGTGTGGGTTACTTGTGGATTACTGTGATGTTTTTATCAGCTGTTTGGACTCTCATTCTGACGGCACCCATTCACTGCAGAGCATCCACTGCTGAGCAAGTGATGTAATGCTACATTTCTTCAAATCTGTTCTGATGAAGAAACAAACTCATCTACGTCTTGGATGACCCGAGTGTGCATAAAAATGAATGTAAATTAGACTGTTTGATGGAGAGGAAGATTTTCAGCAAGTACTGACTGAAGTTTCTGTCTGTTCCTCACACAAAAGGTTTCTGTGGTTTCAGAAACGTTTCTGAACTTCTCCTCGATGTGAGTTGTGTTCAGACGTGGCGAGAGCACCTGTGGCAGAATGATCTCACGTCTGAATGAGCTTGCAGTCACCAGCTCCCTGCTTTAGGACAATATCAAACTGCCCTCATCCAACTGTGTTTCTGCATGTGGAGAGCCCTTCAGTGTGCGCTCATATGAGTCATTCACTCCATCACACAGCAGAACTTTCCATTGCTGTGAGCTCCTCAACTTTACTTTAGTGATAGATTATTTGATTACATGATTGTTGTGGAGAGAGAACGAGTTAAAAACTCTAATAAAGACATTTTAGGCAGTATTTTTATCTGAGTAATCAGCATTCAAAATGTGAAGCGTGTAGTTTTGTATGGAAGTTGTGTGGAAGCATAGTTTGTTTTTGTTTTTTTTACACTGTAAATTAAAAGGTCACTCAAGGTTTTTTTAACAAATAAAAACATTATTATTATTATTATTATTATTATTATATTTTATAGTTTATATTTTGTATTATATATAATCATTATTTATTATTATTAGTTGTTATTTTTATTTATTTTATAATAGTATTGCAATACAATATTGTGAAAGTACATGTTATCTTGTTTAATACAAATTTAAATATAAATACAAATTTAAAATATAAATACAAATTTACATTTAAATTTAAATATAAATTTATTATTATTATTATTATTATTATTAGTTTTATTATTTATTATTAGTAGTAGTATTATTTAAAAAAAAATAAGATTTAATTTTGCAGTGTATATATATATATATATATATATATATATATATATATATATATGTATATGTATATGTATATATATATATATATATATATATATATATATACACACACGTGTATATATTTATTTTAAAAAATATATATATATATATATTTTTTTTACAATATGTTATTGTATTTATTATATGTAAATTAGAAGGTGTTTCATGCCTTTTAGTGCCAAGAGATGTGTAAATAAATTTACATTATTTTGTATATATTTTTCACCATAGTTAAGAACTATAATTAACCAATTCAAATGTTTTACTGTATTTTTTATTTGTTGTTAGTTTTTTCCATTAACATTACCAAAATATTTTAAGAAATTGCAAAGTTATTGCTCAGAGCTTGTACTTTTAGAGGCGTAACTGAGTTTAAGTTCACACTTGTTCGTACTGAACTCTGTGACGTTGGATTGCATATTGTGGTCTTGATAGGGTTTAGTTTTCCTCTGAAGCTCTGGAGGAGACACGCATGAGAAAGACTGAGGTCTTTTTCTCTGGAGAAAACACGTGATACTCAATATATTCAAATGACTGGGTCTTTGTCATTTTCATAGTCCTTGATCTGTGTGTCATGTTTGTTTGCGTGCGTCTGACTGTAAACTTCGTTTCTCTTCTGTCACTTCCGTCATCCTGTTTAATAAAGGCCAGCTTTATATTCAGTCCTCCTTAGTGGGCAGCTGGCATTAGGACCCCTGATTTCACACATCCCACCTCATCTTATCCATCACTTTAGGCCTGTTTTAGACACAAGCTCAATCCGCCACGGCTGCGGTGTGTCATCATTCATCAGCCGCTTAAAAAGAGTATGACAGCATCGCTGCGCTAATAATGACACATTCAGACACATTTCAGTCAAATGACATGTGAACGATGACAGATTTTAACGGTTAATAGTAGTCTTTAACAACTGAATCAGATTGAATGAGATGAGTTTAATTGAGTTAAGTTGAGGTGAGATCAATTATATTTAAAGCATAGTTCACCCAAACAACTTTGGACCCGGTTGACTTTCATTGTACTGATAAGAAACACTTAACTTTTTAAAAAATATTTCAAAACATTTCTTTTAGAAGAAATCAGAAATTTAAAAGTCAGGTTTGGAATGACATGAGGGTGAGTAAATTAAGACAATTTTTTTTTAAGATGAACTATCCCTTTAAATTGATGTTTAAAGTTGAAATTAATTTTAAATAAACATTTAATTGAGCTAACTGAAGTAAAAATGAACTGAATTCTGATTAAATTAATGAACTATTTCCTTAATTGTAATCAATTTAATAATCAGCTTGGTAAGTCATTTAAACTTAAATTATATATAATTACTATATTAATTTACAATACCAATAAATATAAATGCTAAAATGAAGGAATATATTTATTTTTTTGACAGAGCATTATATGTATAAATTTAATTTAGCTGAAGTAAAAAAAAAAAAAACTGAATTCAGGTTAAATTAATGAACTGTTTTGATAATTCTAGCAGTACTATAAATCTATGTTAAATATATTTTTATTTTATAAATTTGCATTATGGAATTTATTTGTGAAGTCAAATTTCATTGTAGCATTTTTCAAAATATGCATTGTTTAAAAACGTTGCAGAAAGTCATACTATTTATATATTATGGACTGAAATTAATGCTAAAATATATGTTATATATAATATATATTTTATTTATATTATATGTAAGACTAAGCAACATATTATATGTAACAAAACATTATAATTGAGATTAAATGAACTATTTCCTTAATATTAGCAGTAGTATGAGTCTGTGTTTTATATATATTGTATTATTTATTTTGTAAAGCATTTTTCACACATGCATTATTTTTACGGTCAGCACTGTTCTGGTGTCCGATCAGATTGTGGAGTTATTCAGTGTGACGTCTGTGTTCTCTATGCTCCACATTTCCTTCTCAAAATCTTCCCCACCACCATCATGGGCGGCTGGATCTCACCTGAAACTTTCTCCGTCTGAGCTCCATTATTCTGACAGCTGCTGCTGCTCATTTTCCAGCTGAAGATGCAGCGCTCTCCTCCTCTGCAGGGCTTCCTGTCTCTCTGCCTCACTTCCTCCAATCTCTGTCTCTCTCTCGATTCTGTCCCTGGAGATGTTTCTCAACAGGCTTTTGCTGCGACTCGTGTTTGGTCTCCCACACGCTTCTGCTTCACAAAACCATCTCTACGAGTCTCTCCAAGTCCTCATCCTCTCTTTCTCTCCATCTCTGTGCTTGTTACTGGAAATGTTGAGAGCTGTCCTGTAGAAGTGCAGCAGTCTGTCTGACAGACTGTCCTCGTGTCACTGAAGTTCAGTTCTTCATTTACGCAGAGCAGCCGCAGTGACCACCTGCTACACGGCTCGCTCCTTTCATGTTTTTCATGTCCTTTCACAATTTTAAGAATGTATTAAATTTCATTGGATTCCAAAAACTCAATCTGAGCCGTTTTCGGAATTTTCCATTTTGCTGTAACTCTTAAATCTTATTTACAGTCAAACTTCTTTAAAGAGACAGTTCACCAAAAAAAAAAAAAAATCTTTCTTTTACTCACTCTCAGGCCATCCGAGATTGTTTCTTCATCAGATTTGGAGAAATTTAGCATCACTTGCTCAGCAATGGATCCTCTGCAGTAGTGTTGTCTTCTGTATTCGGTACAGATACCAGAGAAAATCCACGGTTCTCGGTACCAAAGCAAAACACAAAAAAATGCTAATTTAAAAACACACTATTTTTATTAATAAAGTCAAACAAAAATAAAATGTACAAAAATCAATGCCATTCTTTATACTTATTTAAAATTGTGTTTCGAGTTTTTCCGCAAGTAATAAAAGTATGAAAAACAGTAAACAAGTTTCACCCAAATTTAATATGTTGTTTAATTCATGAAATTTAAACACATTTTATTTTTTGGTAAATAAAGGGGATTTACTATTAAAATTAAAACATGGAAGAAATATTGTCTGATTATTTCTTAAAAAATAAAGTTTTATTAATTTTTTCAACAGTAGTAGTAGTATGACATACATTCTACTAAATAATAGTAATATATTTCTGACAAAATGTCTTTGTTAAACCGAACTTTTATTTTGACGGGATGCCGTGAATACCTTTAAATTGACGCTGGTTTAACTCAAATTAAATGGTAAAATGCTCGTGAAGTGACTCTTAGAGCAGTTCTGGAGATGTTGTTCATGTGTTTATATCGTCACTGAGATGGCAGATGATGAAATCACCGCGCTTTATTGTATGTAGTAAACAAAACCACGTGTCTCTGCCATTCATTCATTCACACGTTTTCATTTTTTTATTACCGACTTGGTACCGAAGTACCAGGTCTTTTGACAACACTACTCTGCAGTGAATGGGTGCCGTCAGAATGAGAGTCCAAACATCTGATAAAAACATCACAATAATCCACAAGTAATCCAGTCCACCAGTTAATGTCTTGTGAAGCCAAAAGCTACATGTTTGTAAGAAAAAAAAACACCATTAAGGAGTTTTTAACTTTAAACAGTTGCGTCTGGCCAAAATATGAGTCCATAATCCATAATAACGCTTCCTCCAGTGAAAAAGTCCATCTCTTGTTGTCCTCTCACATCAAAATCCAACCACATATCCAACCAGTCCTATTTCCCAATTATGAAGTCGTGATTACGAGCTTGTCGCATTCAAGTGCTTTGTTGTCTGAAAGAATAAAATGTAGCATCCCATTGGTTGACAATCATATAAACATTCACTGCTCTAGTCAGTTTGCTGACAATTCTGGAATTTCAGTCAAATGCATGCTTATTTCACTGTTTATAAAACATACAATATGATTCAAATGATCGTTCATATAATATAGCCTATAAATACACTACTTTAGTGACAAGACAAAGTGATGTAGTTGTTGTGAGAATAGCATTGACAGCAGCAATGGTTGTCCCCTCCACCATGTTTAAAGTTTATGGCCCGCCCAACTCGGAAACTCTGGTATCAAAATTATTTCCGGGTAGTAAATACAACTTGAGAGGCATTCACGTCTAATTTCCGATTAGGAAACTCGTATTTACGGTAATTCCGATAGCATGTGAAGACAGCATGAGTCCAATTCAGTACTATCTGAGCTACTGAGCAAGTTTGTTACGTCCGGAAAGCGAAACATATGGAGCTGTAATCATAACTCTGTACGAAAATGATTACAAGTGCGCGCTGTTTTACCACCTCTAGTGTTTATTTTTATTGGAAACTGCAGTGATATGTACTTATTGGTGCATATTTTGCATCTTGTGAAAAAGTTCCCAGAGGTACGTTTTCATCATGAGATCAGGTAGGATGTTTTTATCAGCTGTTTGGACTCTCATTCTGACGGCACCCATTCACTTCAGAGGATCCACTGGTGAGCAGGTGATGTAATGCTACATTTCTCCAAATCTGATGAAGAAACAAACTCATCTACATCTCGGATGACCTGAGGGTGAGTACATTATCAGCAAATTTTCATTTCTGGGTGAACCATTCCTTTCAAAAGAGCTACTGTTTTGCAGTAAATCAACAATCCTTCTATTTAATGCACATGATAATGAGCTTGTGCATATAATTATTATAAATTCATGAAAAAAATCAGATCTCTTTAATATCACTCCCGAGAACCCCGTTAGACAATGTCTCAAAGACTGAGCAATAAAAAGTCCTCTGCGTATTCAAAAGCCAATGAATCTTAAAACTGCCTTTTTATGTGCTCATTCAAAGCTTCCTTGATTCGTAATTATAATCTTCCTGAACTCAGACTCAAAAATAGCATCAAGAAAAAAAAAAGTTCTTCAAGAGGAGAAAGCGGCTCTCTGCTGAAATCGAACTCACCTCCCTCTTCTCCTATTCTTTCTCTGCTTGTCTTCCTGTGTTTCTCCCTGTGTGACGCTTAATTGCATAACTCTGTGTGTGGGCTGCTCAGGGCTTTATGTAAGGAGGCCTACGCTGCAATCGGACATCATCTTTCTCTCCTCGGATGTTATCTGGTTAGGGTTTGCGGTATGGAGGTTACTGACCCATCAGTTTTGTGTGCTGATGGCACTCGCTCTCAGATTCTCTTGCAGTGGGTTAGTTTTTGCGTTTGTGGGTGGTAAAGTCATCCGGGCTGGTGATGTGATGTTTATGTAATAAACCCTCTCCATAAACCTCAAATGGGTGTTAGAGGTCTACAACGTACACATGGAATAAACAAAGCAGGACTGAGATATAATAACTGGCATTGTGCTGCTGAATGGAGCTTCTGGTATAATCGGATACCGTTCAAACCGTTGAGCCGTTTTCCTCACAATTTCTAGTCAAGGCTGCGTTTAGCCAGAGGAGAGTGTGATTTATTGTATCTGAACTTTTTATTGTGGGAAGAAAAAAAGCTGGAAGATGGATGGAAATGTCAAGGTTTATGACTCACTCAGTGCATGTTTGTGAACGAAGTCCCTTCTGCTCACCAAGGCTGCATTCATTAGATCAAAAATACAATAAAAACAGTGAAATATTATTACAATTTAAAATAACTGGTTACTATTTGAATGTTGAAAAATGTAATTTATTCCTGTGATCAAAGCTGAATTTTCAGCATCATTACTCCAGTCTTCAGTGTCACATGATCCTTCAGAAATCATTCAGATATGCTCATTTACAGCTCAAGAAACATTTCTGATTATTATCAATGTTGAAAACAGTTGTGCTGCTTCATATTTTTGTGAAAACAGTGATGCATTTCAGGATTTTTTGATGAGGTTAAAAAAACAGCATTTATTAGTAATAGACTTTTTTTCTGTAACAAATTTAGATCAATTTAGTTAAACCTTGCTGGATAAAAGGAAAAAATATTCTGAAATCAGACATTCTATTGTACAATAAATTATATAAGATTATATATATATATATATATATATATATATATATATATATATATATGTATGTGTGTGTGTGTGTGTGTGTGTATGTATGTCTGTATGTATATATATATATATATATATATATATATATATATATATATATATATATATATATATATATATGTGACCTGGACCACAAAACCAGTCATAAGGGTCAGTTTTTCGAAATTGAGATTTATACATCATCTGAAAGCTGAATAAATAATCTTTCCATTGATGTATGGTTTGTTAGGATCTGACAATATTTGGCCGAGATACAACTATTTGAAAATCTGGAATCTGAGGGTGCAAAAAAATCTAAATATTGAGAAAATCGCCTTTAAAGTTGTCAAATGAAGTTCTTAGCAATGCATATTACTAATCAAAAATTACGTTTTGATATATTTACAGTGGTAAATTTACAAAATGTCTTCATGGAACATGATCTTTACTTAATATCCTAATGATTTTTGGCATAAAATAAAAATCAGTAATTTTGACCCATACAATGCATTTTTGGCTATTGCTACAAATATACCCCAGCGACACTGGTTTTGAGGTCCGGGGTCACATATATAATCTTATATAATATATTGTATTTATTGTAAATAGAACCTGAATGTATTATATTTTGGAAACAGAGTTGAATATGTCAGCCTGAGACTAAATTTTAATAAATAAATATTTAACTGGGAAAAAAAAAAATCTTGGCATAAAGAACAAGAATTTGGACTGTAAATTATGATGCAGTGATATTTGCTTGGCTGTCAATTTTATTTATTTATTTATTGCCAGAACATTCAACCCCAGTACATTTTCACTGTAATAAAGTTCAGTTAAAACACAGAGCCAGTTTTGAAAGATAAATGGTACACATGTTAATAATTAATTAATTTACTGTGATACTATCAGTCTTCTGTTCAAGCTAATATGATAATTTGACGTGCTAATTAATTCCTGACATTTTCAGGCACAAATAGCACCGTTTTCTGAGAATGACCAAAAAACCAACACATTGAATTTGTTGATGTAACACTGTCAAACTCTGTGCGTTTGTGTTCTTGGCAAACCCCTCTTTGTTGAGACGCTCGATGCATTCATGCAATTACATGCACATTTCTGTTTTTGGAAGGAAGCTGCAAAACGAATGTATGTAGATTGTGCTTGTGGCATTTACCGAAGCAGATCATATTTAAATCGATCACTAAAACCTCACCGTTTCAGCAGTTGCATGGTTAATTTTATGTCATCGCTGGCCTTTCGTCATTGTGAAGCGAATAAAATACCGACAGCAGCTGAATCTACCTGTCTGATGGTGTTTGAGGAGGGGACGTGGGCTTCAAAAACGAGATAAAAATATCGCAAAGAGCCCTGATTGTGCCAGAGAGCTCTCTGACACCGCTAGAGAGGGAAAGGGCAAGAGAAGCAGGAATTAAAAAACATCCTCTCTACTTTGCCAACAGTTCCTCGCTGTTTTAAGCGCAGTCTGTCTTGTGCGCGAGCGTGTTTCGGGTGAGTAGGTGTCTGTGGATGAGTGGGACTGCCTGGTAGGACGTGTAGGCATCTGTTGCCATGACAACCATCTGCTGTTATGCATAAGCATCCTCTCGGGCTGCCCACACAGTGTCATCGCAATGAGATATAGAGCGAGCGAGCGAGCGTTTGAAGCGCTGACTGCTGCACGGCTCATTGTCTACGTGTTTCATGTAGGCCCAGACAGAATCTGCAGAGTTTTTCCACAGTTTCTCTGCTGGTTTTTGTGGAGAGGTACAACTGCAGGTAAAAAGTGTTAAACTGTGCAGAGAGAACTGCAGAGCACATTTGCATTAGTGTTTGGTGCAGTGCATTACTAAGTAATTAATAAGCAGTGTTGGGGAGAAACTAGTTACTTGTAACGGAATTACGTAATTTAATTACAAAATAGATGTAATCAGTTACAGTTACTGAGAAAAAAATGTGTAATTAATTTACAGTTCTTTATGAAAATGTTAATGATTACAAAGGGGGTTACATCTGAATTTTTCTTTCTTACACACACACACACACACACACACACACACACACACACACAGATTGTAGGACACAGAAGAGCACACATGCTTATTCAATAACTGTTTCCTATTAGGGTTTGTGTATATGCCTTATTTTTTAAGATGAACTGTTTTTAGCTACTAAGCTATATCTTATGATTTTAAATCTGCGCTTAACCTCGGAATGATCTCAAAGTAAAAAGAGGTGCTAAAGTCCAATTTTGTGGTGGCTGTGCTGTGCTTTAAAATTAAATTAATTCAAATTAATCACTAATTCAAGTGATGAAGGCTTTTGAAAGTTTGACAGTAATCAGTGTTGAGTACTGTAAGGTAAACAATTTGTGTCTATCCTTGTATCTGAGGTTGATAATGGAATTAAGTAAAAGTAGTTAGTAAAAAGTAATGCAGTATTTTTAGAGAGAGCAATTAGTAATCTAATTACACTGTTAAATATGTAATTAGTAGCTAGTGACTAATTACTTTTTTAGAGTAACTTACTCAACACCGATTATAAATAAAAAACATTGGTCACATTTTACAGTAGGATCCAATTAGTAAATGATATTGACACTAACTAACAATGAGCAATACATTTTTACAGTATTTATCAATCTTTGTTAACTTAGTTAATAAAAAATATGGCTGTTCATTGTTCATATTTGCTCAGGTCCATTTAATAATATTACCAGATACAAATTTTAAGGCAAGACACTACAGGTTGAATATGGTAAATAAAAAAAGTATATTAATACATTAAAATAAATGTTCAATTTAAATAAATATACATTTTTCACTGTTAGTTCATATAAACTAATGTAGTTAACAAATACAGTCTTATTGTAAAGTGTTATTAATATATTTAATGAACAGAATTTTGTGTTTTTGTGTGTTTGTTGACCCCTGTCCCCTGTGTTATAGATGGACGCGAGGAGTTTGAGTGTTCTGGATCGTCTTCTCCTCACACACTCCATATGGTTGCAGTTGTCAATCAACCCTGACTCCGCCCACCAGATCCTGCAACGAGAGATAGTTGGGGTGAGAGAATCCCAACAGCTACTTACAATCAAATCAGCATGGTTTATCACTGTTATTCACAACCTAAAGCCATAATTACAGTAATCATGCAGTGATGCACCTCTGTATAACCTTTGACTGCATAACAATGGCCAGTAAGATGGCTGTAATTTGCAACTAATCAACCAATTACACTTCAGATAAACACATTGAACTAGAGACAGCCTGCTGCATTACTTTCATATATAGTTGGTTTTATTTTCAGGTTTATTTTCTTGTACTTGATGCTGACTTCTCAATATCTTTGTTTTATTTCCTTCATATATCAGCTTTATTGTTCTATATGATACTTTAACATATGTACAACATCATCTAATGAGGGTTAATGAATGCTGTGTCTCCCCTCTTTGTCCACAGACGTTTCTGGTGTGTAAGTGTAGCGCCTCCCATAGGAAGGTTTTGTGTGTGCGGCTGCAAGAGGGAGGAGTGTCACAGTATCCCATCCGTGAGGAAGACTCCAGTGAGTTCAACACGTCACTCATACATACTTCACAGCTTTTAAACTAAGCTAATGGTATTTTCTATCCCCTAAACCTAACAAACAATCCTTTGGTCCCCCATACATTTTATTTGTTGTGCTGGGGAGCTTCTATTACTATTAAGCAAATTATAGTTACTATCAGTGTTGGGGGTAACGCATATTTTTCAAATAAGTAACTCCAGTTACTTGGTTTCCCATGTCTTGACTGACAGTTCTTGTGTTGCCATGTTGAGAGAAATCGGGAGTAAGTGCAGAGGCGTTGTGTGCGCTGTAGTTCTAGACTAAATATGAGCATGTATTTACTCATCTCACCTGCACAAAAACAGATTCAGTATTCCTCAAGATGAATAAAAACTGTCAAAGGCAAACTCGGAATATTATACATACCTGCAATAATTAAATATGTTAAATAAGACAAATATCATTTATGTATTTAATCCCATTTTATTAACCAATATCTTTGCTACTGACTTTTGATGATCAAATTCAACTATACTAAGCAAAAATGACACATTTGTGTTTCATTTTTGTTATTGCTGAATAGTATTGAACTTTCTTCTCCTGCATCATATTCTTAATGCAATTTGTTTGAGCTGCGCCCTCTACTGTACAGACATGAATTTCCATTTCCTTCAGCCTGAGGCGTATTCATTTCACTTTTGTTGTGAAAGGGCTTTCACATTTGTAAAAGAAGAACTTTTTTATATTAATGTAATGCATTACTTTTAAAAGTAACTTTCCTCAACACTGGTTACAATAGACGAATTCAAATCCTAAACAGCTAGTATTTTAACATGCAATATAAGAGATTATTTTGTCTGTGCATGTCTACCTGACATGCATTTTGTTTGGTACTCCCCAATAAGACAAGCCCGTACAATTTCATTATCAAAATAAAACTTTTATGCCTGGTAGCAGTTTTCTATCTTAAATTATTTCATCTTCTTTTTACCGTTTAGCATTTTCTCTAGAAAGTTCTGCCTTGAGCTTCCCTGATCTCTGCAGACTAGTGGCATTTTACACCGTCAGCAGGTAACAAACATCAAACGATTGATTGAAATAAAATGATTCATGTGGATTAAAGAAGTGTTTTATCTATAATATCTATAATGTAATTTCTGCTCTTTATGTGTGTGTTCAACAGAGATGTATTGCCTTTTCCACTTGAGCTCCCAGATGCAATTATACAGGCCACAACACACACCCAGCTGGAAAGCATTTCGCATTTGGGTTTAGGTAAGAATGCATGTTTTTTCACGACCGTTTTCCACCCCTCTTTCTGACCTTTAAAACTAAACTAGCCATTTTTGCTGATGTACCTTTAATGCTTATATGTAAACACCCACTTAGCATCCTTAACACCCTCTTGCGACCAGCTGCAGCGCTTTTTAGTGCTTATGCCCACCTGCGGGTGTGCAGTTTTGTCCTCTATAGTTTTTAATTATCCCATCCATCCTTCAATAACAGCCTCTTTGCAAAGTTAGCATTTCCTTCTGACAGCATCGCAAAATCTGTTGAAATGTACTGCTAAAGTAGTGCTGAAATGTACTGCTCAAACTCAGGGATAATTGTTTGGTGCTGGGAGCAAGAGTGACTTGACAAACTTGGCAAACTTTCCCAACACCTTACCCTTACTTTTAGTTACCAACTAACAAATACCACATGGCTATGCAATTTCAACTAGCATGCCAAATAGGAAAGGACGTGACATGTGGCCAAGTATGGTGACCCATACTCAGAATTTGTGCTCTGCATTTAACCCATCCAAGTGCACACACACAAACACACTGTGAACACACGCCCGGGGAGCAGTTGGGGGTTCAGTGCCTTGCTCAAGGGTCTCACCTCAGTCATGGTATTGAGGGTGGAGAGAGTGCTGGTTATTCACTCCCCCCACCTACAATCCCTGCCAGACCTGAGACTCGAACCCGCGACCTTCGGGTTACAAGTCCGAGTCTCTATCCATTAGGCTAGCCCCCTACTGCCCCCAAACATTCTTGGGCGTGATGCCAGAAATAGCATCCTTATTACCAAACCAAAATAGGGCAGGTCATACTTCACTAAGCAGATATTGCAAAATGATCTCATGTTATGTTTTCATGGTACATTGAAACCTTTAGTTTCAATAGATCAAGGAATATGGCATGACTGCTTTAAAATTCCTAAGAAATACTGTTTTTCCATCTCTGTTCCACTCTTTGAAACCTTCCATGGCTTTTTTCAGAGTTCTGGAGCTCTCAGACGTCTCCTGGCCTTCCTAACGGCCCTCCTCCGCCCTCAGCGCCCCACCGGACATTCAGATTGATCAGCCCATGTTTCATCAACCCCCTGTTTCTTCAGCCTCCCCAGCCCAGCAGAACCGCCTCACACAAACGCCACCGCTTTAAACGCAGCCTCAGGGTGCGTGTGTCCAATGAAACCTCTCTCAGCCTGTCGGGTGGAGAATCAGATCTAACCCAGGGGGAAACACATGGACAGAATTCCAACCAGAGCGGCCCGAGACGAACGGGAGGGTTAAGTGTGCTCAGGAGGACCCCGGCACTTACTCCCACTTCACAAGAGGAGGATGAACAGATGCTGGGACAGATACCGCCTGTAAGTGTGACTAAAATTTTGGAAAGTAAGGCATGTTTCCCTCTCAACATTCTAGTTGGTCTTGGGACATTCAGGGTTAGATTGTGGCTCAAGGCTGGGTTTTGGACAGCATTGTCCAACCCTTTCTCTTGGACAGCGGTTCTTAATCCTGGTCCTCATGACCCTCCGCTCTGCACATTTTGTATGTTACTCTTATCGCTTCAGAGGTTTGTTCCATTCGACCATAAGTGCCCTGCAAAGTGAACATCACAGGATATTCCACCATGATTCCAGTTCGAAAGAAGCACGTATGTTCCATTCATAGGGCGTTAAAGTGTGCTAGACATGACTACTATGCAAACTTCATGGTTATGGTTAAATAACCGTTCCCACTTCTGTAGTAAGTTTTGTCTGTGTGTGAAGACGCTGCAGGTAATGGTGTAGCACAAATCCATGTTCTTAAGTAAACTTGAGACAATTTCCCGTGTGCAGGCAGAAGAGAGCATTGAACAGTATGTAGGGACCTTGTCAATCGGAACGCAGTTCATTCATGGAGCTCTCTTCTAACGAGTTGGTGATTTGAATCAGTTGTGTTAAACAAAAGAGACATGCAAAATATGCAGAGTGGGGGGTTGGGGGTGCTCAGGACAGGTTTGAGAAGCACTGCTCTTGGAGACCTTGATTAGCTGGATCAAGTATGTCTAATTAGGGCTAGAGCTAAACTCTCCTTAGCTCTAGGCTGCATTCCAGTCCATTTTTTATGCCCTTCACTCGCAAACTTCCCTCCATCTCATTTACTCGAATGTACGTCAGTGATTACGTTGCATGAGTGCCCACTACTGGCAGAACCCTTGCAATGGGCTGAATTGGAACGTCCTAAGCCTTTGATCACTTAGAATCCGCTATGGAGTTGGTATATTGTTTGCATTTTTCCCCTTACAAATTTGTTTGGTGCAGCATTCTATATGTATATGGGTATGCTTGGGCTGTTATAAATGTTTTAAAAAATCCTTTATATATTATAGAGTTGTTTGGGTTGGGGATAAATTAAACGCGTCTATAATGACAGCATAGTCGTGTTGCATTGTGGTCTATGGAACGGCCTGAAGTGTGCATATGAAGCAGACTTGCTCCCTTGGTCAAAATCGAGGGGTCAAGGGTCTGTCCATATAAACTTCCCTCGTCCACTTCACGAAATGGAACACACTTCAAAATGGCTGCGGGGATTCCCCCGAGGGGATGTGCTTAGGGAAGTTTGCGAGTATGTGCCTAAAAAGTGGAGTGGAACACAGCCCTAGAATCTCTAATCCTGCCCTTGGCCCTCCCAGTATTAGACACACCTGGATTAGGGTCTTAAACAACATTAGCAACCTATTATTTCCCTCTTTTTTAGTGCTAGTTAATGGTTAAATTGGGAGTAGGCTTGGGTTAAGACTATGTTTGCTAGGATCAGTGCATTTCTGTATCAGTGGTTTTGTTGGTACTTGAACAACAATCTTATCATCCAAATAAGATTTTAGGTATAGGGAAGAAGTTAGGCCAGAGGGTATCCAATCCTGCTCTTGGAAGGCCGCTTTCCAACAGAATTTGCTCTAGTCCTAGTTAAACACGCCTGAACCAGCTAATCAAGGTCTTCAGAAACTTTCAGGCATATGTATTTGCGCTAAACTCTGTAGAAAAGTGGCCCTCTAGGAGCAGGATTGGACCTGGTTTAGGCTTACAGGTGGGATATGGCAGGGGGAGCCAACCCAGCTCCTGCTGATTTCAGTTCCAAACCTGCTTGAAAACATCTGGCTGTTGCTTTGAAGTAATCATGATAACCTTTATTAGCTGGTTCGGGTGTGTTTGATTAAGGTTGGCACTAAACTTTGTAGGGTGGTAGCCCTCCAGGGGCAGAGTTGGCTACCCCTGGGATATGGGGTTGAACAAAATTCTGATCAATCCTCATTTCACTCTCATATTAGGGATAATTAATAGTTAGGCATATGGAAAGGGTTTAGAGTGTCTTTGTTTTGCAGTAACATTGTTTTCGGGACCAACAAAATACAATACAGGAACACATCCTACTTGGCTAAATATGTGGTTTTCAGTCACAGCCCCGAGGACACACTGCTCTCTTTTATCTGACACACGCTGTTCACTTTATGGAGCTCCAGTTGATGATCTGAAATAGGTGTGTTAAATAAGAGTGATGGGTCCCCAGGAACAGGATTGAAAACCTCTGGATTAAATCATAGTCCCCATGCAACTGTGCAGTAGTTAGCGTGGGTGGAAAGCGGTTTGCACAAATATAACCTTTACTGGTTAACTGCCTCCTACAAACAATATAATGATATTCCACATACTGTGCCTACACTGCACTTGTGGTTCTGGAAGGTCATGATCGTGATGTGTGTTTGAAACATTTCCATAGTGCCAAGTTCTAAAAATAACATTGTTTTTTTTTTAACCTTACCCCCTCCACTCATGTGGTTCTCTAGAGTAATTCCCTACCCCGACAAGACAACACTGAACTCAACAAAGATACTGAAGATGGTAAGGTGTGTCTCGCTTTGGAAAGGACTCGAGCTCCTTCACTTGCTGAACTGGACAGCAATAGTTCCTTCAGCAGTCTGGAGGAGGAGGAAGCCCAGGCGGACCTCACCCACCAATGGCCGCCTGCCGCACGTGGTACCCGTTTTCCCTCAGCAAACCCGACATCGACTCTGCGCCGCATGACCGCCGCCTTTGTTTGCGTGTTCGCTCCTGAGCGCCGAGTTGCCAGATTGGTGGATGAACTCTCACGCGACAAGCGTTCCACATTTGGGTCGCTGGTGCAGGACTTTTTAGAGAGGCAGAGGCAGGAGATAGAGGCCTCAAAGCAAAGTTCTGCTGTGGAGCTGCTTCAGGGGGTGAGAAGATTTCTGTCCCAAGCCAAAAGTCTCCTTCTGGAAGCAGGAGAAATAGAACCTCCAATTGAGACGCTGGTGCCTGAGAATGAGAAAGGTAAGGAGGCATTACTTGAGGTTTGATCATTGACCTAATGTTGATGCATTAGTTCCTGTAGATCAAACAGTAAAGCAGATGCTAACCAAGCCAAGATTATGGCTTAAATTTCCAGTGAAATTTAAAAATGTCTATCTTGTGTAATGGAGGCCAGCTGGTAAGTGCTGCGCAAGTAAACCTCCCTCCCCTGGTCTCAAGAGGTCCACTAGTGACTGACGCTAGACTCTGTGGTCTTTAGTGTCCTTGTTAGCATGCCTGCCCCCCATTCCGGCGACCTGGGTTTGAGTCCTGCTCGGAATGAGACAGTTAGGACCGGAGGAGTTACGTTGGTGCCATGATCCAGAAGGGATTGAGGTTTAGGGGGTGACTGTAAAGACCGCTATAAGGCACTTTTGCACTGCGTATTTCTAGGAACTAGCCAGCATGGTGGTTCCTAGAGAACCAATTTCTCTCTCAGGCCATTTTCCTGGTTGTTTTCGCACCAGCAGCAGGAACTGTGAAGTGACAGACAGCGACGTCTTTATTCGCAGCATTTATAAATATCAACAACTGGTGAATGGAGGACGCCCTGATCGGAGTTGTTTCTGTTGTGTCGTGGGTTTTGTGATAACAGAGATGGAATGTAAACACAATTTTGGTGATTGAAAGAGCATGAAAATCTGACTAAATCTCCTATGACAACTTGCAGTGTTATCATTGAGACTGAGAAAAGAACACAACACTGCAGACAACAAGTAAATGCCATTATCACTGTGTTCCATGTTCGTGGAGATTTTTTACATGGCTTTTTAAAAGTGAGAGGAAACCGGTGTCTCAAATGCATTTGGCCAATCAGCATACACTTACGTCACTGGTAGTTCCTATAGAACTGTTTTAGACCCTACTCTGAAATAGGAGCTAATTTAGTTCCCCTAAACGGAGTTCCTAGAACTAAAACCATTCCTAGTTCCTGTGGTGCAAACATGCCAAAAAGCGGGAACTTCCGCCTATAGTTCTAGGAACTATGAAAAGGTTCCTCTGGTGCAAAAGCGCCTATAGACTGCGATCTTTAACGCCCTTGTTAGCGTGCCCACCTCCAATGCCGGCAACCTGGGTTCAAGTCCTGGCGAGCCCCGCTCGGAGTAAGGCGGTTAGGACCAGAGGTTGCATTGATGCCGTGATCTGGATGGGAGTGAGGTTTAGATGGTGAGTGTAAAGCTATAGGCTGTGGTTTTTAACATCTTTGTTAGCACACCTACCTCCCATGCGGGCTACCTGGGTTCAAGTCCCACTCGGATCAGGGCAGTTAGGACTGAAGGGGTTACACTTGCATGCAATGTGAGTCAAACCTCCAAGTTTTTGGTTACCAGACCAGCAACCACTAGGCCAGGGGTCTCAACTCTGGCCCTTGAGGTCCACTTTCCTGCAGAATTTACCTCCGACCTTTATCAAACTCGCCTGCCAGTAACTTTCTAGTAATCCTGAGGAACTTGATTAGATTGTTCAGGTGTGTTTGATTATGGTTGGAGCTAAACTCTGCAGGACAGTGGACCTTGAGGGCCAGAATTGAGAATAAAATGTTAATGAAAATACACCTGTTTACTTTTAATTAAATAAAATGTGAGTCATGTGTTCTGAGAGTTTTGTAGATAGTCGTCCCTATGAAAGACTAGTCTTCCAATTTGGCTCAAGTCCCACTTTTAATGTCTTTTTGATATATTTTAAATGATTATTTGCTCCTTTTAATTTCGTCAGGTGGAAATTGAAGGTCTGATTGTTCATGAAAGTAAACAGTCAACAAGAAGCATGATGTATCATTCGAGTTCTGTTCACAGCACAAATGGTGCAGTAAAGTTGCACCAAGTTTAATACACTAGGATGCACTAGGAGTTTGTTCAGATCATTAACCATAAGCATGAGCAATATTAATTGTGATGCTTGACTTAGCAAACACCACCAAGGCTTTTACAGGAAGTAAATGACTCCGTGCCATGAACTGCATCATGGAAACCAATCAGTAGGTTTTAAAAACTCTAAAACCACTTGATTGGATAAAAGATGTGATTGGTTTCCTAGAATTCTTTGAAATAATGAATTTCTGGAAAATAGCATTCATGTTTGAATTGCAGAGTTACATGTAGCTTTTATTAGCACAGCTGTAACGCAGTTTTGGTGTGAGATGATGACTCTAGTTCTATGATGCACTTGTAAAATTGTATATATTTACAAAAATGTTCCTTGCAGAGTCTCTGTGGGAAAATTGTTAACGTTAATGCAGCATGCTAAATTCTGCCTGCAGAGCAGTGCTTAAGACACAAGTTTAAGTTACTGTAGCTCTATTTTTATACTGCAGAACAATTACGTCAGTCAAATAAGAACATCCAATCCTTTATAAGTCTGCATAGCTGGAATTATGAGCTCATTATGAGATACCTCCCCCATATCAAAGCAAGAAATCTAAAAGCCGGCCACATCCCCGGAGATGGATGCTGTTTCAGATGTTGGTGGAGGCATTCGCATTTTCCACTTTGCATTTATCATTAGCACATAGCACATTCCCACGCATACTTCAGGAAGCACGTGGAGAGAGAGAAGAGATAGAAGGAGGGATAGGGAGGAGATTTTGCACAGTGCACAGATTTTCTTGTTTGCTATAATGTGCTTGGCTCTTTCTTCTGCTGTATAAACATTAATTTGCTATTTAACAGAGCTTATTTATTTTTGCCAAGCTGCTCAGTGGCTGCGTGCCTTTGTGTTCAATACCAAAGAACGTAACCAGGTTCAAATAGAGCTACAGAAAAAACATGCATGTTCCAAATAGCTTTAGGCAAACATGAGCCTGTATGCAAAATGGGCCATCTCTTTTCATTTTCTGCAAAATCTGTGTAAAACATAAGCATTCATTTTGGTTGATCAAAGCATTATTAAATTAGAAATAAATATATGAAGAAATATTCTGGGTTCAATACAAGAAATGCTCTATCGGCAGCATTGACGTGAAAATTTGCATGCACAGTAATGCATTTACAATGTTAGCCTACAGGCCAAGGCCTTACACCACAATAAACAGTAAAATACAGACTATTTCTAAAGTATAGCAACAATATTTTGTGTGCAATACATTTAAAATCACTAACCTTGTCTATAAAAAGTTACATCCAATATTTCAATCCCTGACAAAGCCATACAAAGCCAGCAAACACTGTAAATTGCACACAAGGACACCAGAAAGAGATTGTTATTCATAAACATCCACCCACAGTATTTCACAGAGACGATTTAGAAACTTTACAGGTTTAAATAACACACCATGTGCTCCACCAACAATACAAGATGCATTTTTCTCAGTTTAATTAATATTTCCTGTCATGTGACCCACAGATCTTGCCCTGGAAAAGGCTCTGTTTGGCTGCGTGTTGAAGCCGTTAAAGGTTCAGCTGCAGCAGACACTCGTTTCCCTTCACACTAAGGACGGCTCTTTACAGAAGATCACCGACAGCTTGCTGGCCTACCAGGAGGGGGCGCTGGAGCGCCTGGCTGTACGAGTCGGTGTCCTGGACGTTCGCGGCATGGACAGAGCGAAGGCAAAGCTCACGCTGATGCAGCGCAGCCATTCGCCCATTGACAAGGTGTTGCTTCTGCTGCAGGTGTGCAAGAGTGTTTACAAAGCCATGGGGACGCAGCCTGGTGAGCAAAGATTTATATACTAGTTTGTCATCTTTAGGGCAACTTTCGCTGTTAAGTTAAAGGGGTCATGAACTGCCTCTGTTTTTTATTTTGCACTGTTCTCTGAGGTCCACTTATAATGTTATCATATGTTATAAAATCCCACATGGAATTGTGACTTGTTTGTAAATGAATCCGCGTTAAAATGAAGTGAACAAAGGATCAAGTTCTTACTGACGCTGTCTGTAGGGCTGGGCGATATATCTCATGCGATATGCATGCGCATCTTTTCAGTAAAGCCGGTTCCTTGATTAGTGGTAAATCCCCATCACCTGTTTTCAAATGGAGCAGCATTTAATACACAGAGCCGTAGATCACTGAGAAGCTACGCAATATCGCTTGCATTATCGCAGATGAATCGCCTTCGATAATGAACGCGATATTGCGTAGCTTGTCAGTGAACTACGGCTCCGTGTATTAAATGCCGCTCCATTTGAAAACAGGTGATGGAGATTTACCACTAATCAAGGAACCGGCTTTACTGAAAAGATGCGCATGCATATCGCATGAGATATATCGCCCAGCCCTAGCTGTCTGGAACTTCATTAAAAATAAAGTTCATCCACTCATTCCTAATACTGGGATCAGAAGGAGGGCAGTGCAAACACTGTTTTTCCACAACTTGGCACTGCACAGCATCTTGTTGTCTTCAGAGTATCTTTATCGTTTGGTTTTCTCTCTCGTAAACACTACATGTGCGAATCAGTGGGCGGACCTAAACAGGCAGCAATGTAGAAGCAGGCGTTGATCTTCTATGGAGGCGGTGCTTATCCTCACTATTACATCATAGAGTAGAACATTCCACAAGCTGTCGTTTTGGCAGACTGCCTTCAATATAAGCTGTTTTTAGACTAACGACAATGTTTTGAGTTGTGAAACTTACAGGATTTTTTTATAGTACAGTGACCTCTTATATGTCAAAAGATCAAGGGAATTTTGGTTTCTCAGTTCATGACCCCTTTATGACTTATTTCTTCTTTGCAGATCAGGACGTGGGGTCTGAGGACTTCCTACCAGCGCTGTCCTATGTGCTAGTTCAATGTAATATCCCGCAACTGCTCCTGGAGACGGAGTACATGATGGAGCTTCTTGAGCCGTCATGGCTGACAGGAGAAGGTAAAGGAGAACTCGCCTCAAAAATAAACACACACTCTGTTTAAAATCCATGTTCATTAGACTCACTTCTAATGGATCCAATCAGCAGACGGCACTTTTATGCTACCGTTTAAGATAACCGTAAGATAACTTGTTAGATAACAGGTACTGCATGTATCCTTCACAGAATCCAAGACTGGGAGGAACAGAATCAAAGGGATATTCGAAGGCAATTATAAATATACAAATTACAATAATTAGAAGGAAATGTCTATCAAAATTGTGAATCTCTAAAGATTGTGAATCTTGTTATTTTTGACAATAAACTGCAAAACTTTCAAGACAGACCTACCATGAGCTCTGAGCTGTGAGTGGGTGTGATTTCCACATCATTTATCATTTATCTTCATCAACTTCAATAGCCATATTCCCAGTGAAGAACTACACTACCTGAACAGAGCAACAGCAATCAAAAGTTGCTGTTACCATGGAAACCCAGCAGCGAACACACACTTCCATGAAGTCTTATGAATTATGTAATCCAGATGATCTACCTACACTTTAACTAGTTATATGCTTTCTTTTTGAATTTAGATTTTATCTAAAAGTTTTGATTGTTGATGACCCCGAATTGAGGAGTTTTTGTGGTTGTTTGTTGGTAGGTGGATACTATTTGACGAGTGTGTATGCCAGCCTTTGTCTGATCCAGAGCAAGCCTGGGGCCACGCCCACCTGCAGTCTGACCAATGAGGCTCAAGAGTACTTGAGGGAGTGGAGCAGGAGGCGGGGCCAAGAAGCCAAGACCCAGAAAGACAATCAGCTGAAACAGGTTGAAACCATAGACTGCATATATTGTGACTGTTGTTATTATTATGTATATTTATGTATGTGTATAGTAATATGTGACCCTGGACCACAAAACCAGTCTTAAGTCGCTGGGGTATATTTGTAGCAGTAGCCAAAAATACATTGTATGGGTCAAAATTATGGATTTTTCTTTTATGTCAAAAATCATTAGGATATTAAGTAAAGATCATGTTCCATGAAGATATTTTGTAAATTTCCTACCGTAAATATATTAAAACTTAATTTTTGATTAGTAATATGCATTGCTAAGAACTTCATTTGAACAACTTTAAAGGTGATTTTCTCAATATTTTGATTTTTTTTGCACCCTCAGATTCCAGATTTTCAAATAGTTGTATCTCGGCCAAATAGTGTCATATCCAAACAAAACATACATCAATGGAAAGCTTAATCATTCAGTTTTCAGATGATGTATAAATCTCAGTTTCAAAAAATTGACACTTATGAGTGGTTTTGTGGTCCAGAGTCACATATGTCATTTTTATATATATATATATATATATATATATATATATATATATATTATACTTTTGACATTTTATATTTAATAATTCAATGTTGTGGATTTTTCTTCTGTGCAGTCTTATTTCACTCTCTGTCAGATAACAGGAAAATAACTTTTAAAGAGACGGTAGATCCAAAACAATTGACTTTTAATAATCTATTATAATATAATGTGACAAATTTGTGATTAGAACAGACTGTTAACCTGAAATAATGTAAGACAGGTCTTGATTTCTATCAGAGGTTTGATTGGATTTTGAAGCGGTGAAACATGTTAGGTAACATTTATAAATTCATATTTTTCCCCTGCCCACACAGGCTTGATTACATCAGCTGAAACCTTGAGAATATATTTTGATGATTGATTATGAAAACATGTTATTTTTTTCCTTTTAAATAGTGTGAACAGATTAATCATGCACACGGAAACTGTATTAAGAATATAAACGGTTGGTTGATTATTTATTTATTTACTAGTTTAATAGTTGAGTTTAGAGAATAGATGAGTTTGTTTCTTCATCTGAACCAATTTGGAGAAATGTAGCATTACATCAGTGTCTCAGCAATGGATCCACTGCAGTGAATGGGTGCCGTCAGAATGAGAGTCCAAACAGCTGATAAAAACATCACAATAATCCACAAGTAATCTACACCACTCCAGTCCATCAGTTAATGTCTTGTCAAGCAACAAGCTGCATGTTTGTAAGAAACAAATCCACCATTAAGGCATTTTCAACTTTAAATCATTTATTCCAGCTAAAATGCGTGTCAATAATATTGCTTTCTCCAGTGAAAAAGTCATCTGGTCTGAATCAGGAGAGAAATCTGCACAGATCAAGCACTGTTTACAAGCCAAAACAGTTCATAACAAAGATGTTAATGGATTTTGATGTTAGAGAACTTTTGAAATTGACTTTTTTTAACTGGAGGAAGTATTATTATGGATTATGGACTCATATTTTTAAAGTTAAAACGTCTTAATGATGGATTTGTTTCTTACAGACATGTTTTTTTCCTTTTAAATAGTGTGCACAGATTAATCATGCACACTGAAACTGTATTAAGAATATAAACAGTTGATTATTTATTTATTTGCAGTGAATGGGTGCCGTCAGAATGAGAGTCCAAACAGCTGATAAAAACATCACAATAATCCACAAGTAATCCACACCACTCCAGTCCATCAGTTAATGTCTTGTAAAGAGAAAAGCTGCATGTTTGTAAGAAACAAATCCATCATTAAGATGTTTTAACTTCATACCGTTGCATCCAGCTAATATCCATAATCCATAATATTGCTTCCTCTAGTGAAAAAGTTGTCTCAACTGAATCAGGAGAGAAATATGCACAGATCAAGCACCGTTTACAAGCCAAAACAGGTGTAAACAAATATGTGGGTGGATTTTGATGTGAGAGACAACAGGAGATGGACTTTTTCACTAGAGGAAGTGTTATTATGGATTATGGACTGGTTTAAAGTTAAAAACATCTTAATGATGTATTTGTTTCTTACAAAAATGCAGCTTTTCGCTACACAAGACATTAACCGATGGACTGGACTGGAGTGATATGGTTTGCCTGCGAATTATTGTGATGTTTTTATCAGCTGTTTGGACTCTCATTCTGACGGCACCCATTCACTGGAGAGGATCCATTGCTGAGCAAGTGATGCAATGCTAAATTTCTCATCATTTTTTTTTTCATCTTGTGTGATCTAAATCAGCTGTTTGTGTTTCTTGTTGTCACCTGTTGGAGTGCAGAGGTTCGTGCGAGTGTTATTCCAGGATGACATTCGCAGTGCAGTGCGAACACTCCTCTGGAAATCAGGAGAAAACGTCGACGCTTTAGCCCAAACCTGCGCCGGTCTGTTCGGCGTGACGGAGCCGCAGCACTACTGTCTCTTCTGGAGGAACGAAGGGGAAATGCGTCCTCTGCCGGCCCACGTTCAGCCCCATCAGCTGGGCACACACGAGGGAGCGTCGCTCTCGTACCTGCGCTCCGACCACGACTTCAGCAAGATGCGCAGACTGACCAGAGGAGGCGCTGTAGATCTGGGCGAGTCGGTGTGCGAGGAGTGAAGAGACGCAGGTGCAGAGTGTGACTTTTACATTTATATTTGTTGTCACGTTCGTGGCAAGAGGATTATGGATGTCACAAAGTATTTGAATGCTGTATATGTGTTCAGTTCTATGGATGATGGTGATTATTTTTGTGTGTGTTGCGTGTCATCAGAAAGCACAATAGCATTTCAAATGAGTCGAAGCAAGATACTTGGTAATAATGCACAAAGCAATATCTGCCAAACAGGAGATCTGGAAACGCTCTCCAGCGATCTGAGATTCAGCGGTCACTTATCGATTGGCTTGCAGAGGTGTGTATTGCAGAGTAATACCAAAGTGTTGAATATAAACAAAAAATCAAGATAAAAATGAGTTATGTTTAAACAATACATCATATATGAGTAATGGCACTGTGTCTGCACTGGACGCATGTAGCATGTTGCAATTGAATCACTGGAGCTGTTTACACTGGACGTGTCTGACGCATTGTACTTTCTGTTCATGCTTTCATTCATCTGAAATACAAAAACATATCTGCAGATATCATATGTGTGAATTGATAGATATTCATTTTATTTAATTATTCATTAAGCTCCATAAGGCCACATAAAAATCTGTTTGTTTGTTTGTTTTGAAGTGAAAATGTACCATAAAAATCACTAAAAATTCAGACATTCAGATTTTCTTATGAAGCTCCATTGCAGCACAGGATCTCAAATTGTGTTGAAGAACATCATCAACTTCATTTATTTTTAATAGAAACATTTCATCAATTTAGAAAAATAGGCAAATATAATCTATTTCATATATGTGACCCTGGACCACAAAACCAGTCATAAGTGTCAATTTTTTGAAATTGAGATTTCTACATCATCTGAAAGCTGAATAAATAATCTTTCCATTGATGTGTGGTTTGTTATGACAGGATAATATTTTGCCGAGATACAACTATTTGAAAATCTGGAATCTGAGGGTGCAAAAAAATCAAAATACTGAGAAAATCTCCTGTAAGTTGTCCAAATGAAGTTCTTAGCAATGCATATTACTAATCAAAAATTAAGTTTTGATATATTTACGGTAGGAAATTTACAAAATATCTTCATTGAACATGATCTTTACTTAATATCCTAATAATTTTTGGCATAAAAGAAAAATGGATAATTTTGACCCAAACAATGTATTTTTGGCTATTGCTACAAATATACCCCAGCGACTTAAGACTGCTTTTGTGCTCCAGGGTCACATATAACATCTATTATAAATCTACATTTTTATACCAATTATTTTTTTGTTCAAATATGTAGTTGTATATTTACCATTCAAAAGGTAAAGAAACTTTAATGTTTTATTTCTTTTGCTCACCAAGGCTGCATTTATTTGATCACAAAAACAGTAATATTGTGAAATATTATTAGAATTTAAAATAACTGATTTCTATGTGAATATATTGTAAAATATAATTTATTCCTGAATTTTCAGCATCATTACTCCAGTCTTCAGTGTCACATGATCCTTCAGAAATCATCCTAATATGCTGATTCACTGCTCAAGAAACATTTCTGATTATTATCGATGTTCAAAACTGTTGTGCCGCTTCGTATTTTTGTGGAAACTGTGATACATTTTATGTTTCAGGATTCTTTGCTAAATAGAAAGTTAAAAAGAACAGAATTTATTTGTAACATTATAAGTGTCTTTAGTGTCATCATAGTGTCTTATGATCAATTTAATGCATCTTTGCTGACAAAAAAACTAGTAATTTCTTTAAAAAAAAACAAACTTTCAAACAATAGTTCAGATTTTTTGTTGTTGTATATACAATAACTATATCTATATAGTTGGAAACAAAGTTATTAACACAATTTGCTTTTGCTGAACTTGTAACATCGATCTTATATTGTTGTGTATATATGTTTATATTTTATTATGAGGTGATGTGCAGCTTCAACACTTCCAGTGCAGACAACGACACGCTTCCAGTGTGAATACAGTGTGATTCTGGAGTATGAAGGATTGAGTCTGTTGTGAGTTTTGTGGTCCTACAGTTGTTTTTATGTGGTTCTGATTGATTTTACGAGTTTTACTTGAACCGCGCCGACTATTTTGTTCACTGAATCACCACTGGCCTGATATTTGTGTTTATTTGATTTCGCTCCTTCATATCCTTCAGAAAGCAGACTATTTCATTGTGTGAAGGATGTCGTGAACGTGGAATCATGATCATTTGTGAATACTCCTGTAAATAGACTCCAAAGAAACCAGCTGGTAGTGTTTTGCAGACGTGTTCAGCACTAATAATGTATGTTGTGGCGCTCGCTGAATGTACGGCTCTGGTTTCAGCTCACAGTGGGCAGATAAACGCAGACGCTGTCAGGAGCTGCCCACAATTCAGCTCATACCGCGAAGCAAATTTTGTTAAGTCAGGATGAATTTCCCTCTCAGATTGAGGAGAGGAAGGTGAATCTCAAAATGGCCATCAAGTGTCAAATAAGCAGGTTTTAGTTTTAAGCCAGGGTCATATGCATGAAACGGTGCCGTTTGTGCCTGAAAAATGCTGGATTTTTACAAAAATTGTTTTGTTTTTGAACCAACTAATAGCCCATTTAAATGCTTAACTATTACCCCAAAAATAAAACGTGGTCACTGCCTTACACAGCATTTAATGTTACTGTTACCATAAAAAAAGCTACAGTATTTGGACCGTGTTTGGACTGTAATTTTGATACTTATAATTTGAATAGATAATTCTGGTATCACTAGTTTTGTGTGCCTTACAACATTAAAATAAAACGAAATACATTTTCAAAAATTAAATTAAAATATTTTACTTTTTAAATATTTTAATTGAATTAATTTTTTAATTTCTTATTTATTTTTTAAACATTTATTGCATTGATATTCAACCCTAAATAAAATATATTGTTTTGTGTGTGTGTGTGTGTGTGTGTATATAGCCAATATACACACAGTATATTTTATTAGGGGTCCAGAAATCAGATGTTTTATATTAGTATTAAATTACTAATACTAATATTACTAAATACAAATATAGTGTTAATTACTAATATTCGAGGTTGAACATTAGTGGAGAAATTCATATATGTAAGGGATAATCAACGGCTAGCCGTGCATTAAAGGATTTTAATGCAGGACGTGGAAGCAAAGAACAGCCCGACACGAAGCAAGCGGAGGGTGGTTGCCTCCGCGAAGTGCATTAAAATCCTTTAATGCAGGGCTAGCTGTTGATTATCCTGCTTATTCCATGGTCATTTGCCAAGTTATAGACAAGTTAAAACTAGAATTGCTCTTTGCAGCTCAATATTTGACCGGAAGGGTAAAAATGACGGTTATTTTCGTCAGTTATGGCTCGTTAGCGCTAGAATTCTGCCAGCTTCAAATCAGACACAGAGATGAAATAGTGCGGTAAGACCACGTTTATTTGAATGAATTATAGCATGTATTTCAATTAATTGTCGATTGAGAGAGAGAGAGAAAGAGAGAGAGAGCGAGGACAGTTATGTGTACCTGCTTGCTGCGTCTGCACGTCTCTCTCTACAATTACTTCAAAAACAGCGATTTTATCACCTCCTTGCTGGGGAATATAATGTAGCGATCTAGTATCTATTTTTTATTTTAGTAATAAAAATCGCGGGGAAACGCTGACAACAAGTTTATGTGTGTGTGCAGCGCGATCTGCGATCTCCGACCTCTCTCTCTCCCCGTGTGTGCGTGTGTGTGTGTGCGAGCGAGTGATGTGTGTTGGTTAGTGTGCATCAATTAAAGCAGCGCATTAATATGGAACAGTGATTAAACTGACCTGGAACTACCTGTGCAGTTAAACGAATTTAATCAACACCTGTCAGCCAATCAGAATCGAGTATTCAGACAGACCATGGAATATATATATATATATATATATATATATATATATATATAGATAGATAGATAGATAGATAGATAGATGGTATTAATACATTAATATATATTACAATGTAGGAGGCTTGGGATTGAACATCAGTGTCAAAATGTCTGATATTTGAGTTCATTCTAACACTATATAACCTATTGAAATGTAATGGTGATGTATGGGAATAATATGCCAATATTGATTTTATTTTGTAATTCTTTTGTTTTTCACATGAAACACCTGACAGAGTTAAATCTATGATTGGAGGTGTAGACACACACGGCAGCGTTTCATCAAATGCTCTTTCGCCAGTTTCACTCTGACTCTGAATGTGACATTGTAATACTTTCTTTCTACAGTGAACTGTATAACTATAATGTAATGCTTCTTCTATGATTCATGGGGCTCTGATTATGACTTCAGTTCAGCTTTGATGCTTTTTATTGCTGGATCAGTTGAACTCTTGGCCGATGCATGCCTTTGTTTGTGATGCGGTTCATTGTGATGCATGAATGAACAATACGCTTCATATGGCATCATCACGCTCAGATTAATTTCTCTGAATGTTTACTGCTTAGGGAACGGTGCTGTACGCTTGTTCACTGACATACAGTATTAAACCTACAGTATTATGAATGCAAACGCCTGACATCTGTCTCTCTGGAGTCGCTGGTTGGCGATTATGGATTATTGTTTGCTGTTTTATACACTCACTCACATTGACCTGAGTAGAAAATACTTTAGTAGGTTTGTAGTCCACTAGATGGCAGCAGCAACTTAGTAATATTATGTCATGTAGTTTTGCACATCTTTTTCTGATTTGAATCATATTTGGTGGATTGGTTGGAAAAATAACAATAAGAAAGTTTCATTCATGAACAAATGACTTTTATTGATCTATTTTAAAAAAATGTTTAGCCAGGTCAAACTCCTCTCTCAATGTCTTTAGTTTCAATTTGCCATTTATATCATCACATTTCTTTTTTGTGTTCAGTACATGATGTGATTTAGACTTTATACTTTGAGCTCAGAATTCGCTTGGATAAAAGTCTCAAGTCTCCAGTTAGTTAAATCTGACAAAACAACCCGTTTAAAATGAAAAACTGTTCATAAATGAAGAAAAATATTTTATTTGTTATTTCTAAAAATAACATTTGGTATCTTAGTTTATATATATAATTTATGTAATTCAACAACCTTATTTATTTCTGTTAGTGGAAACATTTGTAATTTTTGTTTAAGCTTTTTTATTTATTTCTTTTAATTTTTTATTTATATTTTATTTCATTTAAGCTTTATTCAAAATGTCAAATTTATACTTTTATGACAAATTTGCTTGGTCAAAAGTCTCCAGGAGTTCATTAAATCTGAGAAAATCACCTTGAGGACTCATTCAAAGAAAAAAATAGCTTATAAATAGAGTAAAAACGCGCTTTTTTATTTTTAAAATGATAACGTTTGGTGTTTTAGTTTGGTTAGACAGCACTAATAATATATAATCTTATTTGAAATAACCAAAGTATGGTTATTTTAGTATCATTGAGATAGTTTTTATTCTTATTTGAAATTTGTTTCATTTTATCCATTTTCATCTTACTTTTAGTTAAATTTTCATTTTTATTTTGTTTTTGTCATTTTTATTTTTATTTTTTTTAAATGTCTATATAGTTTCCATTAAGTTTAGCTATTTTAGTACATGAAGAAAAAGTAAATGAAAATCAGAAATGTTGCCTTAGCAGCTAAATGGAAATAAGTTGTAGTTGTTTTATATTTGATCTTATTTTCAATTAGAATTTATTTTAATTTAAGTAATGAAAAGTGTTTTGTGGTTTTAGTTTCAGTTCACTATAATAGCCCTGACTGTGCCTTTTTAGTATTTCTGAGTATTTGTTTGATCATTTATTTAGTTACTTAGCTCTACTTATATATAACTTATAATTATCCTGATATGAAGCCATCAGATGTCTGTGATATGCAGTAGTAAAGCGTGAGAGTCTGTTTGAATGTGAAGTGGCTCTCATCTCAGCGCTCCTCCCAGTTTGTCCAGCACCTTCAGGCCTTTCTCCTCGTACTCGGCTCTGGAGAGCCAGAAGGACTCTTTGTCTTTCATGATGTTGGCCAGCACCGCTCCTCCCATGAACACCATGTGTTTGCGGCGCGGAGGGTCTTCGATGCGGATTTTAAATTTCTGTGTGAGAGAAGGTTAGAAGAAACAGTGAGGAGAACGTCAAAATCAGCTTGACTGAAACCAAATGAATTACAACTAATACAAGTGTTCCGTTTCTGACATAAAACCTGTATCTTTTGAATATGAAATATTTCCCACTAAGTTTATTGTGAGCAGTGCCTCTGTTAACTTCACTTGCATGTCAGCAGCAGCTCTCTCTCTTGCTTTTCTAAGGCCTTTGTGATGTAAAGCTGCTCACCTGGGGCCTCATGGATGAATGTTTTGTACACACTCATTGAGTTTTTGAAAAGTCCATACACTAGAGATCAACCAATAATGGATTCTGTGAAAATTACAGTCATTGAAAAAAGCTAATTCCCAGTTAATCAGTCAAAACTATATATTGAACTGAATTAGGTGAATCTTTATATTATGGCATTAGTAATATTATTTTCTGAAAAGAAAAACTGATATTAAGACATTTTAGTAGAATATTTCTTTTTTGTACCGCATCAGTGTTTTCAAATGGCGTTTGTTTTTATATTTTCAGTTTTTCATTTTAATTATAGTTTCATTTTTAGTCATTTTGTTGTGCTTTTATCATTTGTATTTTAAATATTTCTATATAATTATTTTTATTTCAGTTTTACATTTTAAGTAATAGTATTTATTATTTTAACTTTTTTCAGTTAATCATCAACATTTCTAATTTTTTAAAGTTTTTCTAATTCTCTATTTTGAATTTAAAATGTTCTGATTTTGTAAAGTGTTTTTCTCATTTCTAAAGTTTTTTAACAGAGTTTTTCATCTGATATTTACGTTGTTGTTGTTTATTTATTTCAGCTTTATTTCATTTACCAATATTTTTTTAACAACATCAGCACTGTAGCCCACTGGCAATTTGTTTTTGTCTTGTTTTAAGCATAAATCTAGCAATTTTGAGGTTTATGCTTAAAATAAGACGAAATGTATTTTCTAAAAAAAATAATAATAATAATTCAAATAAGCTTAAAATGAAGTCTTAAGGTCACTGCACACAGAGTCCGAAATTTTCGTTGGAAATTTTCGCACGTTAAAAAAATAAATACGACCCTCACGTTGTGTCAATCACGTTTGCACACTGCCTCCGAAACTTTTGTCAGTCAAAAAAAATTCGGATCAGGTCCGATTTTCTGCATTTTTGCATTTGTAGCAAGCATTTTGATAGGAAAGGATGGGGTATACGAAAAAAACGCATGCGAAAATTTCGGACTCAGTGTGCAATGACCTTTAATATTGAACATTATTTTGCTTCTCACATAAATTTATCTTGTTTTGAGGTGTTTCTACTAGGAGATTAGCAACATTAGTGTTAGCATGACAGCTTACAGAAAGTTTCTCAGTGTCTCCCTTCAGCACTCTCTCCAGATACAGCTGCTTGATCTCGCGCTCCAAGCGGGAAGGAAGTCCAGGGTACATGGTGGTTCCTCCAGACAGGACGATGTGCTTGTAGAAATCAGACCTTCAGATGGACAGAAGACATGAAGGAAAATTCCAGAAGGAAATCAATCTCATTTCTTTCAGAAACAACTGTGACATGCTAAAAATGACCTCAGAAAAAGTGCCTCGGTTGTATTTGACCTGAAATACTCCTTTAAAAAACTATCTGTGCTGAGTAAAGTCTCTCCCAAAGGTCTTGGATAAAAATATCTCCTAATTTGTTAGCAGAGGAACATTTGCAGAACAAATCTGTCCAATTACTGACCATACGTCAAGTCAACTTCGAGCAGTGAGCGTCTAATTGAGGATGATGCTGTTGAATTACTCTGACCTGATGTCAATGTCTGCTGCCTGGATGGTGTTGAAGAGCAGTTCGGCCACACCAACACCCTCCACGTTAATGAGATGAGGCTGGAAAAGAGCCTCTGGAGCTCCAAACCTCTCGCCTCCGACCATTATCGTCCGCCCGTCTGGTAACTGCACACAAAAAAGGTCAGTAAAATCTGTTATTTCCTGTAAAGAGGACAGTCATGAGGAATTTATAGCAGCTCTCTTGCGCCCCCTATTCACAGATGCATAGATTGCATTAGTTCCTGACTGCTTTTTGAGCACTTGTTCCATTCATTTTTCTTAGAGATTTTTAAAAAGCGTTACAACCGAACCAACTGGCTAGGAGAATCACAACAATACAAACTTTGATTTAAAGCAAAAAAAATATTTGAAAATCAAAAAGACAAAAGTATAAGACTGTGTACTTAACAGCTTTAGTGAGGGAAAAAACTACAATCCCTTGAAGCATTATGAATAAGCAGCAGACTTTATTACATCTCCTCTGACTTTCATTAAATACCGGAAATCTGGAAATCAGCTTTTGTTGTTCCTCTATTAAAAGGGGGTGATTCTACTATATTAGATAACTACAGACCAATTTCAAAGCTCTGTGT
>JAFVLL020021319.1:0-14889 GCA_021397915.2 Tor tambroides
AAGCTTCTGTTTGTAATAAACAAATCCATTAAGGCGTTTTTAACTTCAAACCTCTGCTTTCAGCTAAGAGTCCTGTATCCATGCTTTCTTCAACGAAAAGGACGTTTCATCTGAATCAGAAATAAGAAATATGCACAGATCACGCACCATTTACTAGAGAAAACAGTTCAATGCAGCTCCAAACAAATATGTCAATAGATTTTATTTGTGAGAGGGCAACAGGACTTTTTCAATGGAGAAAGTGCTATTATGGATTCTGGCCAGAAGAGACAGTTTAAAGTTAAAATGCCTTAATGATACATTTGTTTATTACAAAAACACAGCTTTTCACTTCTCACTGATAGACTGGAGTCACATGGATGACTTGTGGATTACTGTGATGTTTTATCAGCAGTCTGAACTCTTATTCTAACAGCACCCATTCACATGTGATGTAATGTAACATTTCTCCAAATCTGTTCTGATGAAGAAAGAAACTCATCTACATCTTGAATGGCCTAAGGGTGAATCATTTTTCAGCAAATTTTCATTTTTGGGTGAACTATTACTTTAACTCAAATTTTATAATATTCTTCCATAATGCACTCGTTCCATTGTTTACCTACAAAAGCAGTATCATGTTGTCGCCAACTCTTGTATCATCAGGAAACTGTAAAGCCTGACAGTGGAAAAGTCTTGCGGTACATAAAATGTTGGTGATCATATGAATCATGAATCATTTAAATGTACTTCAGAGCTCAAGTGAATTATGAGTGTGGAGATGCAGTCACCTTAAATCTCATTTGCATGATTTTCCAATTTAGTGGTGTACACTTGCTGAACCAGATCAAGTTTTAAAAAAGTTCTGGTCTATCTCTGCAGTTTTTGTGGTAAAGAAAATGCAACAGTAGATCTTACACAAGCATGAAACATTATAATGGTGCAGCTAATTTTGTCAAACCGATGGGACGGTTAATATTGCTCTTAGAAGTTCTGCAGTTTGATAAAAAGTTTTTAGCCTGCAAAGTAGTACTGAAGATTTGCAGTAAAAACCCATTTTAGTATGAAATTCCTTCAAATGAAATTGCTGCTCTCAACAGGTTTGGTGTGGTTTTTGTGGTGTACAGGTGTCTGTTTATTGAGGTAATGCATGTGCTGTGTTTTTTTTTCGATGCCATATTATGTTTTGAGTGTAGGCGTTTTATTCCTTTGCATGAATGTATCTCTGTGCTTTGTTTTAAAAGAGCATATATACATTTGTGTGCTCGTGTTGAGTGTGTGTGTGCGTATGTGGGTGGAAAACTTACGACATGTGACAGCTGGTGGGCCGATGCCATCGGGGAGGGAGAAAGCAGAGAGGGGAGCTGTTGTTGCCATGGAGACCCCACCGTGTGGCTCATGGTCGGGTAGCGTGAAGTCACAACCAGCTGAGAGAGAGACAGCTGAACAACAGAACCAGAGAAAGGAGGAAAAAGAAAGAAAAAATTAATACATATTTATCGTACAAAACAACGGGCAGAAGCATCTGACGGTGTGGCAATCCCCCGCAGCTGGCATCTACATAAAGCCAACATCCAGCCAACACAAAAGCAGGATGAAATTAGAAATCTGTTTAGGTATAAATGTGACAGATCCAGCTTTGGGTGCTGCTACGCACATATTTTCATACAGAACCTAATTTCTCTTCACTTTGAGCCTTTCACTGTTCCTGTTTGTCTCATGCTCCTAATTTGAGTCTCTATTGTTGTCAAAAGTAACATTATACATCAACACCAATACACACAAACACTTTCTGACGCAGTCATCGATTTCTGCCTCTTTGAGAGTCTGATATTACTCATCTCAGTTGCTGAGTTTCTAATATGCAGTTTTTAGTCTTGAGTTTTTGTCTTTGGACATGACTATTTTGACATGACATATTCATTAATTTTTTGTCAGTTTTACTCTTAATTTTAGTAGAAGACAGACAAACAGATGTGCAAATTTGTTGTGAAAACCTAGATTTTCTTTAAAAAAAAAAGTTTATATCTTATGTCTTTTAATGAATTAATTACCATCACAGATGCATTTTCCTGCTTTTCTCTGATACCATTCACAAAATAATAGAAAATCTATATACACATACATATATACATACATACATACATACACATGCATATATACACACACACACACACATACATATATATATATATATATACATATATGTATACACACACACACATACATACACACACACACACACACACACACATACACATATATATATATATATATATATGTATACACACACACACACACACACACACATACATACACACACATACATACATATACATACATATATATATATAAATAAATGAACATTTTCTTATCAGTGATTTTTCACAAAGCAAATGATTAGGTGATAATGTATAAAATATCAGCTTTAAAAAGTGGTTTTGAAACATTTTTTGAATACATTCACACTGTTGTTTTTATGGGCCTAATTCAATATTACTCTAATAATAATAATAATAATAATAATAATATTGTTGCTGTAAAAATATTTTAATAAATTATTTATTTTAATAAATCATACAAAATATAGTAATAAAGATATACACTACTATAGTAATAACTACTGTACTACTGTACTGTAAAATAAAAAAATATCTTAATAAATACAAAAGTTTAATATTAATTATAAATTTACTTTACAGAACAACAGTAAAATTACAATACTAATATTCATCTCTGTCAAACAAATTTCTTTGCTTTGAAATGTTAAACCATAGAGCTTTTATTTTAGCGTTTGTTATTATAAACGATTCTCATTACAATTTTGGGAGATGGTGCGTGTTGCAATTTCAAAGTTATAAGTGATCCAAACTCAGAGAAAGGTCACAAGTTCGCATCCCTGTATTAGAGCAAGCGATAACATATCATATCATAATCATAAAAAGCACTCTGATACTTATCTAAATGAAGACATTAAGGCTGTGGTGATGTAACTGTGCCGCTTTTAATCAGATTTAGTCAGATATTACTGTTTGAAAGACTTCTTCCAGTGCTAATGCTCAGAGATCTGTACAGACTTTAGCATGCATCAGTTGCTGATGTAAAGCACCTCTCTGTCCTTAAGAAAGGCTGATAGATTCACAGGCTGTGTGATGTGATCTGTGTAGCACAGGACTGGATGACTGTGATGGGGTCAGTGGTGTTTAACTCATGACTCAACTGCCTCCAATACAGCCTAAATCACCGACAGCCAGTAAAAGCATTTCTCCACTGACCCCAATACAACATAAATTTATGACTCACTGACCCCAATAATACCTAAATGCATGACTACAGAGAGCCCAGTAACTCACACTGCCCAGTACTGACTGATCAACGAACCGCATAACAGGGATTTAGACCATGGCTTTCCAACTGAGGGTTCGTGAACCCCTTGAAACTTTGTAATTATATATATAAGGCTGGGAATCCCTGGTTTACATTGTGCTGATATCAGTATTGTGCTGCCCTGACGAATAGCAACATATCTGTGATCCTCGTCAGACAGCAGACACAAAAACAAATGACTCTCACTACAATGAGTTATTACACCTATCACTACGAAAAGAGAAGCAAGAAAACAGAGGGAGAGGAAAGAAAGACAGATCCACATGACAGCAGAACTACTGACAGACACAGTGCCAACAAAAAAGGCACAAGGTTAGAATAAAAATCATGCACGTCGATATTCACAAAGCCAGCTCGTGTTTGACATACACTCACTTTCATGCATACTAAAAAACATAAAATCAATAACTGAGGCACAGCGGTGTCTGAAAGGGAGAGAGAAACAGATAGAGAGACAAAGGCTCTTTTTAAAAAGCATTAACTATAAATAGAGGGTGAGTGCATGCATCCACAGCAAGTATTTTAACTCACTAACTCTGAAATAAAGTGTATGGGATGTGAGGATGACTGGCGGCATTATTCAGGACTTGTGCATTAAAGCACCATAAGTCAGAAATGTAACAAGGTACTGTACACCTGAACATCACATCCAAATGTGCTTGCTGAACGTTTTATTTTGAAACCATGAGCAGTAATAGAGCAGAACAGTGACTGACTACTTTTTCAAGCTTGGTTCCAGTATTTTTAACATTTATTTCTCCATAGGGATTTCAAAAAATATAGTTTTTTTTTCCATTGCGTTTGTCACAATGCTATTTCCTTCTCAATGAAGGATACATGTGACATTGCCATAGAATTTTTCCAGAAATAGCCTTGACTTTGGGAGCGCACATATGATGTCTTCATAATGCTGCCTGCAGAAGCAAGCTCAATGGGTTGTGGAACAGTTGTGATATTCATCTAAAACCAAACACATCACATCAAATGTGTGTGAAACATTTATGAAACCCTCTCTGTGGTTGATATTAGACAACAAAGCATGCTTCGCAAGATGTAGAATGACTAAACCAGTCTGTGCATGCCACTCTGATTCCATGTGTGAGTGAAAGAAAGAGAAAATTTGAGAACGAGACGGAGCAGCCCATCAATCAGAGAGATGTGCCATAGCCTTGACAGGCTTTTCAGACCAAGTGAGGGACTTTATAGAACAAACACAGGCAGCAAGGTTGCTGAAAAAAAAAGTCACTTAAATCAACCTTTCCAAATTGACGTCCCTCTAAATTAGTGGCGTACCACAATCGATGCAGACCAGATCCATCCTTCCACGCTGTGGAGCCTAGGAAGTGTCAGTGGATATTTTAAAGGGTCCTTAAGGTCTGACAGCATCTGCTTTGTTTTCTTTTGTTTTGCTGAAGTGTTAAATCAGGCTTCACTGAAGGGAGAAAAAGTCTGAGCAATTTGGATTCAACACATTTGTGTTTGTAAGCCAACAAAATCGTTTTTTACGAACAGGGAAACTTGCAATACACCATCTGAAATTGGAGGTAGTTTATCCAGCCGTTAAAGTGCAAATAAAGATCTAACTGCATGTATACAATGTTTGTCTATCGCCAAACTTGCTTTTATCTAAATTTTAACTTGATATTAAGTCAGCCCCATCAGTGGAGGTTTTTAGATCTCAGCTGAAAACACTTTATATATATATATATATATATATATATATAACATGGCCTTTGAATTGGGGCACTCTTGGGTAGTGGAGATATTTGTTCTGATTTTGATTGCACTTTGCATATGAAGTATCTTTTAGAGTTTAAAACATTTGCTAATGTCTGTATTTACCCTTGTCATTTTGTCTGCAGTTTTTAAATATGCTACATAAAACTGAGTGGTGCTGAGAGTTGCGTTGAAGTGAAAATTTGAGGTTGCAGGCTGTGCTGTTTGTGATTCGAATAAAGACTGTTCTGTAAAATTATGGTTAAAAAAAACATCTTTATATTCAATTGACCTTGCAGGTTGGATGCAAAAAGAAACAACCACTGTAATCCGATTCATAAACAAATAATTCTTATGAGCCAGATCCTTTCAGTCAATCAAAAATATACAGCGCGACCAGTGTAGCCCAATTCTTGAAACAAAATCAAATCAAGATTAAATTAAACCAAAATCAAATCAAATCAAATCACATTGAATTAAATCAAATAAAAAAAGAATAAAATCAAATCAAAACTGAAAGAAACCACATGGAATTGCACTGAAACTAATTAAAGCAAAACAGATTAAAATCTAAATAGAACTTAACCAAAATCAAATGAAAATCTGAATCAAATCACATCAAATTGAATCAAGAGTTTGGATCAAAATCAAAACCATATAATATCTAACTGAATCTAATTGCACTGCACTGAATCAAATCAAATTAAATTAAATCAAAACTGAATCAAATCAAACCCAATCACACTGAATCAAATTAAAGCAAAATAGAATCAAATCAAATCAGAACTTAATAAAATAGAATCATAATCAAAACCATATAAAATCTAATTGAATCTAAATTAAATTAAATCCAAACTGAATCAAATCAATTAAAATCAAAACAAAATCATAATTGTATTAAACAAAATGAACTCATATTGAATAGAATCTAAATCAAATCAAATCAAATCAGTGCAAAACTGTATAAAATCAAACTGAATCAAACTGCACTGAACCGAATCAAATCAAATCAAGTCAAAACTTATCCTAAAATCAGGGGTGTTCAGGGGGCTGTTTCATAAAACAAGTTAACCAAATAAGCCAGGTTTATTTCAGTTAGTCTGACTTACTGTCAGTTGATTTGGTCCAAAATAAATTAGATTAACTGAAATAAGCCTGGCTTATTTGGTAAACTTGTTTTATGAAACATGAAAAATGTTGATCTTATAGTTGGCTTTGTATATTTATACATCTCGAAGATCAGCATCTGAACAGGATTCGTGAGCCTCTTGAATCGCTGTGGGAAGTGAAACTGAACACAGTGTGCTATCTGAAGAATAGTGGTACATTCTCGGTCCGTGTACTTGGCGGCCAACGGATTTTCCTTTTGAAATTAGAAAACCAAAATCGGGAATCGAGCGTTCACTCGTTTTTTGTTTTAATATTGAAAGTAGAAAAATGAGAAAGCAGCTCCTTTTTCGTTTTTTATTTTTTTTCCAAGAAACGAAAAACGAGAATTCAGCTTAATTTTTGTTTTTCGTCCAAGGGTAGAAAAATGAATAAACAGCTTGAATATTCGATTTCTACACGTGGGCGGGAATTAAACGCCCCTTTCTGCTGATTGGTCAGCCGAAGATCTTCCGCAGTTCCGCGAGACAGAAGTCCTCCACTGCTGCAGGTGTGTCTCCTTGATGTGTTTATTCCAACTACATTTAATCTATTTTTCATCAAATAACCAGACAAATGAATAGCTCGATACAATCTGTTCCGGGGTAGAGTGTAGACAACGCTTTCTTCTGTGTAGATATAAATTCTATGATTTGCATCAGCTGGGCATGTATGATATGACGGCTGTCATAGCCTACCCTGGTCGCCCAGTAAGTTAGTTTAATTAATTAATTACTTTTAGATAAAATATTTTAAACGCTAATACAAAAAGGAAAGAATGCATTGACTTTATAGGCTATCACAGGTCTATTATAACGTTCAAGAACAGTGCAATTCTGATCTTACAAATCGGAGAGAGACAAAATACATACTCTTTTGATTATTATAATGTAGTCTTTTTTTGTTTGTTTTTTTAATTGATTATAATTGAGACCTCAAAAGGATATGCGCTTGTGTCGGCCGTGAGCTGCATGCGCACTCGCACACAGGACTGTAACGCAAGATTTTCATAAATGTAACTTGCCATTTCGGGTTGATTCTCACCAAACCTCACAGAATACATTAATAACGCTTGGAATATAGGCTACGCCACGAGATTAATAGGATTATTTTACCACAGATTTGCATCCGTTTAAAAAAAAAAAAAAAGTCGCCATTCTCTGCCAAGTGAGAGCAGGACATTGTGTGTGTGTGTGTGTTTCGAAAAAGGAAGGTAATAAGCCTTTAGAATGACAAGGTGAGTTACTCATATAGTTCACACAGTTCCAAATTGCGATGGGTTAAATAAACTCAGTAAACTAAACAGCAGACAAACGCGACTACAGTCAAGCGCAATATTGAAGTGTATAGCAAATATGCAGTCAACTTTGTTTTAGCTGAGTTTATTTAATTAATATTGAGTAGGCCTATTAATTGATGTTCACTTGGATTTTTTTCCTCAGCAGGGATAATACTGTCATTCATTGTCGTATGGTAAAAAATAATATTTTTATTTGTGTACGTTCAAAATGACATACCTTTGAAAAATAAAGTGAACAGCAAAATGTGTTGCATTAGTGCGTCTTGGTCTCAATTAGCATCTGATTTGGCGCACGTGAACCAATACACAGCAAATATAGCCTTGACGCACCTACTAAATCTACATTTAGATTATTTGACGTTAAATGCATCATATAACTCACTTTGGAATAAATCACAGCATGTAGGCTATCAAAAACGTGACTTTACAGTCTGGAAAATATGCAGGCTATCAATTTTTTTTCTTCGCAGACTCTGGCACTTAACTGCTGTTCTACACAGAAGAAAGCGCTGTCTAAACTCTGCGCCGGTACAAGTTGTATCAAGCTATTAATTAATCTGGTTGTTTCATGAGAAAAAGATGAAATGTTGTTGCAATAAACGCATCCAGAATCCGTACACCTGCAGAAGTGGAGGACTATTATTCTGCCTCGCGAAACTGCGGAAGAACTGATGACGGCACGGTTTGATCTTCGGCTGACCAATCAGCAGAAAGGGGCGTTTAATTCCCGCCCACGTATAGAAATCGAATATTCAAGCTGTTTATTCATTTTTCTACCCTTGGACGAAAAACAAAAATTAAGCTGAATTCTCGTTTTTCGTTTCTTGGAAAAAAATGAAAAAACGAAAAAGGAGCTGCTTTCTCATTTTTCTACTTTAAATATTAAAACAAAAAACGAGTGAACGCTCGATTCCCGATTTTGGTTTTCTAATTTCAAAAGGAAAATCCGTTGGCCGCCAAGTACACGGACCATTCTCCATCCTTGCCTTCAATACCTCTTTCTTCAGTTTGCAAACACTCCCTAAGACTTCTCAAGCTTTCATGGTGCAATGCTGCCGTAACTCACAGAAACCAGCGTCCGTGTGCTCGGGTCAGCAGAACACGGCAATAAGGCCGCTCTGATTCTGTCCGGCGAAGATTCTCAGACATGTTACAAAATCACAGTAGGGATACAGCAGAGTTTGTTCTAAAACCGCTGCCATTCTGGTGACACAGAAACAAACTGCACCCTGGGAGAGAGCAGGAGAATTTTGGCGTGTGATGATTTCGAGTGACTTACCGCTGGGCCGCGTGGAGACTGCAGCGTTGAAGCTGTTGGCACCAAGATGTGTTCGTCTGAAAGTCAAGTAAATAAAATAAAAATCAGAGCACTTTAAACACTCATTCCCTGCTCAATTGTTTATATTTGCAAAAAAAGTGAAGTATCTCCTTCACAACAGGTTTCTAATTGTGTTAAATAATGCCATAGGTTGAGTTGAGCTGCTAAATAACTCTAATGGCTATAGCTAAGGATTGTTAAATGTTTCAAGGTTGAAAATCAAAACTCGAAACCATGCAAATTACATTTTTTCCCTCTTTTTCATCACATGCTTGGAGATACAATGCATTGTCCATGAGACCACAAGTTGTCACATTTGTTCACAGCGGATTACTATCCCAGTTTACACAGCATTACGTCACCGAAACGTGGACTCTGAGGACTGCTAAGGCTCGGTGGCATTTGTGACAGGGCCTTAGGCTATCTGGCCAATACTCATTTGCATTCATGTTGTAAAGACAGCCTGAACGACCCACCGAATGAATCACATTTGTCACGTAAGCCTGGCAGCGGTAGAAAGGGCTTGGGCTGGGCGAGAGATGAGGTTAGAGTCACAACGAACAGAACATCATTCCCTCGGTCAGATAATGAGGTCAGCTCTATGCGCCACTACGAATGACCTCACACAGAGACCTGGTTTATACCCAGAATTAACATTAGCCTCTAAAAGGGACACAAAGAATTGTGCAATCTGATTATTTAAATAAGATGTAATTTATACATATAGTTATGTGTCATACACAACTTCAACGGCCTGTCTACTCATCTGTCAATCAAAAAACAAACAAATAAATAAAAAAATCTTTAAACAGACTACAAATTACGTGATACAGTGACTAAAGGTAACCAGGTACAAATAAAAAATGTTTGCAGTTATATTTAAAAAATTAAGATTAAAATTAAGCATACTGGAGATAAATGAGGATCTTTTTTGTTCATTCGTTTTACTTATTTAGATTTTTTGTGCTTTATTAATATGCAAGAACATGTTTTTAGGGATGACACTTGCCCAAGGCTGCTTTCATTTGATCAAAAATATAGTAAAACAAGTTGTGAAATATGACAATATCAATTTATTACGATATAAATTACCATTTTCTATTTATTTCTGAATATTTAAGCTGAATTTTTAGCAGCCATTAGTCCTGTATTCATTTTAATCATTTTAATATGATGGGTTGTTGCTCAACAAACATTTATTTTTATTATCAATATTCAAAACAGTTGTGCTGTTTAATAGTTTTATGGAAAACATGATATTTTTTTCAGGATTCTTTTATGTATTAAAAGTTCAAAAACATTTTTTTTTTTGTAAAAACTGTCAGTGTATTTGCTGTCAATTTCATCAATTGGTAACACTTTATTTTAAGGACCAATTCTCACTATTAACTAGTTGCTTATTAGTGTGCCTATAACTAGCATTTTGGCTGCTTATTAGTATTTATAAAGCACATATTAATGCCTTATTCTGCATGACCATATTTTGGATCCCTTAAACCTAAAACTTAACAACTACCTTACTAACTGTTAATTAGCAGCAAAATGGGAGTTTACTGAGGAAAAATTCTTAATTAATAGTGAATATGTGTTCCCTATTCTAAAGTGTTGCCCATCAATTTAATGCATCCTCGCTGGTCACAAGAGATACACATTACTGCCAGATGTAACTGACAATCTTCTCGTCTGACCACCTGTAATCAGATCGCCCGAGATGGATGTTAACAGTGGGTGTAAACAGGGCCAAAGTATGAGGAAACTGAATGACAGATTCTCATTTGCAACAACTGCTTCACATTTGTGCTCCTTTATCTGATCTAAACCTCTTCAAACACAATTACCAGATGCTTGGATGAGAAAGCCATAAGCTGCCTTATGTTAAACCAGACACTTTTATGACTCACTCTAGTTTTTGGTAACTGATTTTTATAAGATAAGCGCCTGACAAGTGTGAAATCCTGTGAGAGTCTGAAATTGGGCGCTTGGGATTTGACACCAACAGAAGTGATGTAACTCTAACAGAATGTGCTAAACCATCTGTGCTTATGGGACATGGGCGAACAAATAAGTGTACATTAATCAGTTCTCCTTTAAAATTAAGAGTGCAGCCAAAACCAAAAAAGTCCATATCTGCTTTAAAATAGGAGCTACAAGGAGTAGCTCTCTAATGTTCTGGCCTTTTATTGAATGTCAGACCCTTGATATGTCCATCCATTAAGTGTAAAACCCCTGGTTAACGGGCCTGAGGAGGTTTGTGCTTCAGGCTACTGTGACTTCCCAAAATCCTGACTGAGTAAATGTTCTGGATGGATTTTTATTTAAGGAGAACATCCTCTCAGCCACCCTGGTGTGCTTTGTCAGCTGGATTTTCACCTCCCTGTCTGGAACAACAGATATCAAACCTGCCTGGTGATTTTTTGAGTTTGTGAAGGGAACATTAATGATTAACCCGTCTGATAATCAGTGGACGTGACAAGAGACTCTAATTAACCTGCCTGACCCCGAGGACGCATTTCTTTTTAAGTGCAAAAAAACACAGATTAAAAAGCTGCTGCTTAAATGAAAAGAAAAAAATGTATAGAGCAATATTGTGCATGTGTGTGACTGACTTTCATGATATTTTTAATGTGCTTTTTGTGCAATTTTTGAAGCTCATTTAAAAGTCATACAAGTTTGGATAGACGTGTTTTAGTGAGTTTTAGTGAGTAAAACTAACTAAAACTTTCTGTAAACTCAGTATTTTAACATTACTGAAAGCATCATAACATTTAACACGAAAAAATTACTCATTTCATCTTTAAATTGTATCAGTATCAAAACATTACAATACATCCATAACGGGACCTTCACTACCATTCAAAAGTTTGGGGTCGGTAAGATTTTAATGTTTTTGAAAGAAGTCTCTTACGCTCAGCAAAAACTGTAATTTTGCAAAATATTTTGACAATTTATAATAACTGTTTTCTATAACATACTTTAACATTTTATTGATTCTAGTGATGGCAAAGTTGAATTTTCACAAGCCGTTACTCCAGTCTTTAGTGTCACATGATCCTTCAGAAATCATTCTCATATGCTGATTATGTGCTGAAGACATATTTCTTATTATCAATGTTGTTATCACTGTATGTCAGAATTTCTTATTATCAATTTTTGTTCTGCTGATGAATATTTTGGTATTTTTTTCAGGATCTTTTGTAGCTTTATACTGTTAATGTCACTTTTGATCAATTTAACACATCCATGCTGAATAAAAGTATTAATTTGTTAAACAATTTGTTTTATCTATCCAAATCAAATCTATATCACTCAGACACTAGTATGGATACTTAAGCAAGCTACAAAATGATTAAATATTCTGAAATTAATTCAATGCGTTCTCTGAACGACACTAAAATAGCATTCTCTCTACATGATTGCACATCAGGTACAGTTGCTGTACTGGAACTGTCAAAGAGGACATCCAGAGATGTGTCTGCATGTGTGGTGGCATTTCCTTGCTGAGTGAAGGTGACCACACTGTTGGGTGACAACATGTCTCACAGTAATGCCTCCGTCTGATGCTCAATCTGGTTCTGCTCCACGTGTGAACTCATCACCCCATCCAACACACTTTCTCTCTCTTACTCACTCACTTTCTGACTGTCTTACACCCTCCCTCTCGTTTACACTTCCTCTCCTTTCTTCGCGCCCTCTTATTCCCTCCTGTGTAACTTTCACTCACACATTTTTAATTACATTTTGTGAGGTTTTTGAAGAAACCCCAAAATGCAATATATTTCTTCTCATTAATCCTGATATGATAGAACAATAGAGAGAAAGACAAGTGATGACCAATTACCTCACAACTCATACACTCAGAAATCAAAAACCACATCAAATGCTGCATTAAAAAAAATGACACACATTTACAGTTTGACCGGCAGCATCAGCTACTTCGAAGTATTTAGACTCTGAAACGAGATCTCCGGAGACAGAACCAATCAACTCTTGATTGACTTCCTGCATAATGCGGACGGACAGGCTGCCATGCCTGCAGTGATTCACACAGGCTAATCGAACTGCTGAGATGTGCACTACGAAAACCAACCTCATAAATACGCATGGATGTTCTCACGACTACACATTCATTATAAATCCTGCATTTGTAAATACTGTCCACGATTGGCTAAAGGGCAAAATCACAGGCGATCTTTTTGCGTTTGATCAGCATTCATCAGTATTATTTAGAACAACCAACATCAAAGAGAGAAATGAACACATTCTGATCATCGCTGCCTGCGTTTCACACTCTTCTCTTGCTCTCCGGCTCTTTGACAGTCAGGACGCATCAAAACAATGCACATCTTCAACTGTGAAGAAATGGGAGAAGCTGATAATGAAAAATTTGCAGAAAAATTAACAGATTTGTTTTTAAGCATTTAAAGCCAAGCATGTAGATTTTATACTAAAATACCAGAATAATATGAAAAATATGAATAACCCATCTGAATAGTATCAAAACATTACAGCCTGACAAACCAACCGTGACTCAACCAATGGCACAAGCTGTAGGTTATCTATCAATATTAATGAAGAAATCTCAGAGACATAAGTAGCGATAGAAGGATGGTAAGGTGTTTGAAGATTCATGCATGCTGGGAGTCCATGTCTTCGAAAAGAGAGAGAGAGAGAAATTATAGACTTGGCCAAGTGCCTGGCCCTCAGGCCAGAAGCTTCATCCCTCTTTGCCCAAGAAGGTAGAGCTCAAGTGAGGAGGAGTTAAAAGAAGACAGCGAGCATATGCTACTGTCTTCTTTTATTCTGCCCCTGACTATTTGACTTGGCAAAACCCAAGACATTCAAACTGACCGGAGCACATTTCACCCGCACAGACTACAGAAGTCGTGATGAAAATTCAGCTTTGCATCACAGGAATAAATTATGTTTTTTATTAAAATAGAAACCACTACTTTATATTGCAATAATATTTCTCAATCTTACTTTTAAAAAACAAGTTTACTGATTGCAAACTTTTGAAGAGCAGTGTATTTATAAAAAATATTGCCCAAGAAGGTAGAGCTCAAGTGAGGAGGAGTTAAAAGAAGCAAGAGTGAAAGAAGAAGACAGCGAGCATATGCTACTGTCTTCTTTTATTCTGCCCCTGACTATTTGACTTGGCAAAACCCGAGACATTCAAACTGACCGGAGCACATTTCACCCGCACAGACTACAGAAGTCGTGCTTGTGGATCAAACCCCCAACCTCCAAACATCTCACCCACCAGGAGCTGATTTCTATCTGAAACTGTGAAATGCGAGATATGCAAAAACTCCCTTTTAATTGGAAGGCAGAGATTGTGACGGAAAAGTAATTAATTTTGCAATTATTTCCCCCCAACATATTAAGGGTGATTCATTTGGGCATGACAATTCTTTCTCAAACTATTCAGGATCAGATCCACAACAATTCATAACAAAAATGTCACATTAATGAATAATATTTCTGGTTATGGGTTAACAGTACATAATACCCTACAACTTTAACAGCCAAGGACAAAAAGACTGAAGAAGATTTATTCAAATATGTTTAAATATACACTGCCATTCAAAAGTAAGATTTGTAATGTTTTAAAGAAATTTCTTATGCTCATCAAGGCAAAAATACAGAAAAAAATGCAAAAAATGTGAAATATTATTACAATGTAAAATAACATTTTTCTATTTTAATATAAAAAAAAATTTTATTCCTGTGATCAAAGCTGAATTTTCAGCATCACTCCAGTATTCAGTATCACATGATCCTTCAGAAATCATTTTAATATGCTGATTTATTATTATTTGTTCCCTTATCAAAAGCTACTCTCGATGCTGCGCTGAAAGCGCTATTGGGAGAACATTCTTTGTTCGACCGGTTGTTGAAGCACGTGTGTCAAACACGCCAAGAATTGGCTTAAATAACCTCGGTAGGTGACGTCACTCGATTACGAACACCTGAGGGTTATAAATAGATGTGACGCGGAAACATCCTCAGGTCTTTTTGTCTTCAAGGACCGCATTGTGGTGTG
>JAFVLL020021320.1:0-19160 GCA_021397915.2 Tor tambroides
TACTGGATCCAGGGAGCACCAGCGAATGAAGTAATCGCCGGCCAAACCCTTCCCATGGAGACCCCAGAAAGGCCGCGACTCACGTTGCTGAGCCAGGTAGAGTTTCAACTTAACGGCAAGGCCGCCCCGTCTTCCACGCCGTTTCCGACGCTTCCTCGCCGGTAGGGAACACGGCCAACGACGAAGATATCCAGGTATTGACATCAAAAACGGAGGAGGTGAATGATGTGAACCATTTCGTGCTTGAAACAACAGATCATTTGCTCTAGGTTGTAAGCTTAAAAGCGTTGATTTGTCATAGACCAGTAATGACAAAGCGCACTGTGTTAAATAAGATGTAAAACAGAGTAAAACAAACAAACCGAAGATCAGACCATGAGACCGACGGCAAGCCACATACACCGGCGCCGCCATCTTGTGGAAAGAAACGCTGCTCATTGTTTATTGGCATCTTTTTATGAATGAAGGCCAGTATCACAGATAACAATTCAGCAATGCTGATGTCTCAACGCAATTGATTTTTTTCTCCTCATTTTAAACATTAATTATAGCCATTCAACATTACAGTGTAATTGAAATCTATCAATTTTAACATTTAGTAGGCTTCAAAAAATATAACAACTTTTAATTTAAGTGAACTTAAAACTTTGTTTAATTGTTAAAATAAGCATCATGACACAACAGTTCATGTGCTGGTCGTCACCTAATTAGGACCCAAAGCAGATAAATATTAAGACCGCTTTTTAAAACAAAGAGAAGGGGGACTGTTAGTATGTGACATTTAGGCCTGCTATTGTGAGGATACTCAAAAAATTGACACGTTGTTATTATAGCATTATTGTACGTTCAAGCAGGAAAGAGAACTCTAACACTCGCCAAAGAACAACAGAAGAAAAATAGAAGCTGTTAATTTTGTTAAATATCTTGTTAAAACTGAAATAAAAATTCATTGAATGCATTAACGTTGACAGCATTATTTTTTTAAAAAAAAAAGAAAAATCATTTTTCATTATTAACAGGAACATAATTAACATTGCATTATAATTTGAATTGTAGAATATCTATAGCAAAGTCGCAATGTTTGAACAAAAGGAATATACTGTAAAATATCTATTTGTAAATGCACCGGTCTGCAGATATTTTGTGTTTCTATACATAGGATACGGTACACTAAAAACAAGAGGAAGACAAAAAGTACAAAAAAAAAGGGTCAAATAAATACAATAATTACACAATAAAACAAAGATACAAGTGAAATAAACAGGAAGGTGTATTAACATTACAGTTCAGGTAGGTAATATGGCCTCCAAAAGAAATCTAATAAAGTAATCAAAATGTAAAATAACACTGCATAGTTTTTACTGTATAAACTGATACATTATTGATTATTAAAGCCAAAGTTATTAATTTAGGAGCTGTAATTGATTTTCTCTTTGCCTTTAGTTTTTTGATTCACAGTAATGGCGCAATCGTCAGCAGACCTCTGCCACTTTAAGAGCTTATGCAGATCTAATAATACTCATCATACGGTATATTTTCTCAACTGTTCACCCCAGTTATGACATGAACTATGGTTAAGTGAGTACTCTCCAAGCTGGACATTTTAAAATATTTTAGTTTGCATTTGATTGTTTAGATGCGCACATGAAGACTGAAGTATAATTTGCTTGTCTAATTGCGGCCCATTTCAGAGTGGGCACATGGAAATCAGCCTTGGGAACAGAGTCTCAAAAAAGGCCATCGTCCCAAATTAAGTAGGGACATTTGTGCTGGAGCTCCGCTTGAGAGAACTCTTCTGGTGTGAATAGCAAAAATGCATCACAAGGTGTGTACACGGACCCTAATAATCTGATTGTAATAGGACTAGAAGCACAATCAGAATAAAATTAATTGGCAAGATCCAGTTAAAATTTAGATCAGATTTTAAGCAGTGGTTTATTCCTCTTGGTTCGGTTCACATTCACAAGGCAACACTTCAAAGTGTACCAAAATGTGTTTATGCAAGTTGTGAGTAAATCTGTTCTCTTATTGGTCCGTTTCCCCGGCGTCATCAAGGTAAGGGCCTGTACAGTTTCGGCTGGTAATTTGTGTTGTTTTATCATAAAGTCCTTGACTGAGTTTGTTCCGGGATGCCTGTGAAAACTAAATTGTCCCTCATGATGCGCGTTTGCAAATCCAAAATGTTTTCTTTCATGGTTTTGTTTACTGCGGCAACGGAGGTGAGTTGAGTGGTAAGTGCGTGAACTGAATCCTTTAAAAAGTTGCTTTCTTTAGTGAGAGTGTCTATCTGTTCTTGGCTGAATTCTAGGCTGTGCCGCAATTCCTGGAAATCCTTGTGTATAACTTCAATCAATGCGATCCTGGTATCAAGTCCGGAAAGTTTATTTTCGATGGAGAGTAGAACGTCGCTTACCTCAGTGCAGCACGGCGGTTTAGGTGATGCGGATGGTGTTTTACTTGGGCTGGAAGGCGAATCGGGACGAGGTCTCTTGGAGATTGGAGTGGAGTTACCTTTTTACTCGCGCAAAACTTGGAATTTATCAATATGGACGTGAGCAGTGGCTACGATCAAATCTCACGTCAGGTCTGAGCTCGTGTACGCAAGTTTTTGAGTTAGCCTGAACTTGCGTGCAGCATAGAGAATCTCGGAGAATTGTATAATGACAGCATTTTGTTCATTTAGATTATTTTCCTAAACCGACAAACAAAGCTTTTTTTTTCCTTTCAGGGTTTTAGCTTTATGCTCAAATAGCAGCATAAACAACAGACCTTGAGGAATCACACATCGTCGTATCACGCACCTGCAGCGCTTCTGTGAATGGAGAAAAACAGAAATTATAAAAGGAATAAAATAAATAGGGCTACACAAAATATATTTCTCTTAATTAACAGATTAACAAAAGAAAAAAAACTGAAAAAAAACAAAACAGCGACAAGTATAGGCCACTTTCGTTTTTGTGACACTCTTAATGCATTTTATTTGTTTTCTATAACTTTATTTTTTAAAATTTAACTGCTCGGTGATCACGCAGGTGCCTCACGCGCACACACAACATTTCAGCGTTACTAACTTGACATTTCAGCCATTAATCAAACTAAAATGCAGTCAACCAAACATAAAAGTTACACTGCAAATCAGCGTGCAGCGCCGAAACAAACATCTATTGCGCATGTGAAGGGTGATGTTTTACGTGGATATTGGAACACAAGTGAAGTACAAAGCCTTGTTTACACCATAGATAATAGTTTAGCAACCAAATGTTACATGGCAAAAATGGAAACATTTGGATGTCGAATGAGAGAGGCTTGTGAGCCCAATGCCGTTTAGTTTCGCTTTAATAAATTCATTTTAGCTTGACGTTGTATTCTGTTTATAATGAATGCCACTATAGCCTAATTTGTGTTTTACTTCATAGTTTAATATAAAATTTTATAGCTACTCATTTTTTCATTCTTGTTTTGTAATACCGTTAAATTTAAAGGGTTTGTTGTGGATTAAGGAGAACTAAATCTACAATGTTCATACATTTTTCGTTATATTTACTGGTATTTAATATACATATAAATTAATGCCATTGTTTGCAATTATAAGGTTAAAGGGTGTTTTTGGAGTAAGATCAATTTCTCTTTCATGAGATTACTTCCTCTTTTTGACCGGGTTTTGTTTCTCGTAAACTCTAGGGGCGAGGCCTCTAAACCGGGGTGTTTTTAGGGGCGTAATATTCAAATGACGATTGTTTTCTTCCACCACATTTATCAACGTACGATCTTTCGTACGATGGGATTGGCGGCATACGAATATTTCATAAATCACACGTGAGCTCTGTCGTATAAGTTGATTTGTGCGCACGGATCTGCGCTCGTTTCAACGTTAGATTGATAAATGAGGCCCAATATGAGGACAAAATAAATGTATATATTTTTTTGTTTGTAGTTTATTTAACTATCACACAAAATAACTTGAGATTCACTTGCGAGTGCAGTTAAACAGTTTATTAGGAACAAACAAAGCTGACTTTCAAAGCTGACTTTTTAGCATCATTACTCCAGTCACATGATCCTTCAGAAATCATTCTAATATTCTGATTTGCTGCTCAAAAAACATGTATTATTATTATTATTATTATTATTGTTATGTTGAAAAGAGCTGAGAAAATTTTTTTTTTTTTTGATGAATAGAAAGTTAAGAAGAACAGCATAGTTTGTAACATGATAAATGTCTTTATCACTTGTGTGCTAAATAAAAGTTTTAATTTCTATAAATACTGACTCCAAGCTTTTGAACATGGCATTTTCATAGTGTATATTGTTTATGTCCTCTGAAGGGAAAAAAAAAAAAAAACACATTTTGAAATTCTGGGTTATTTCTCTCAGCAGAACTTCGAAAAAATACGATTTAAATAACCACGCTGTGTATTGTAAATAATGTGTTATACTTAAAATAATTGTGTAAGTAGTAAAACAACACAAACGCAAACAGGGCAAAAATGCGTTGCAAGTTTAGAAACATTTTGAGTCTCCCCCTCCCTTGCCTCACAGTGCTGTGGTCCAAATGCTTTCCTCTTTTATATCACACACACAAGTCCGGTGAGAGAGAGAATAAGTCTCAGTAGTTGTGGAACTCCAGAAAGCAAGGCTGTCAATTGGCTATTTTATTCACTTAAAAATCGGATGAAGTGATTATTTTCTCTTAGCGAGTGCAGCTTGTTTCTGGGAGCGCGCGTCCGGTTTTGTGCGAGAGCAAAGAAAATCTGCGTGCTAGGGAAGAGATTACTGCTTGTTCATAAGGCAGCGGCTATTTGCACTAAGTGTAAATAGCGATAGAGGCTATTTACACCTAGAGAAAATAGCATATATTTTCTTAGTGATAGATGCTATTTACACTAAGTGCAAATAGCTACAGATTCTGTTTACACTGTTAAAATAGCAGAATTTTCTGCTGTTTATACTACTTATTGCAAATAGTGGCATTTATCTGCACCTCAGTATTGTAGAACGTTATAAAAACAGTATGCAATAAGTTATTGAGTGTAAATTTGAATATTCAGATTATTAAATGGATGCCACCTTATTGGGACAAAGCCCTCCCTAGACATACCCCCCTACCCGATACTTTATTTTTCAACTTTTTGATTATTTCCTTCATTTTTATGGAAAATAAATGCTTTTCTGATGTGATGTGTAATTTGAAAAGGGAGAAAAAAAGTTCACCTAAAGGTGGATTCGAACCGGTGTCATTCGCGTCAAAAGGCGTACAACACACACTTCCCCATCTGCGCCACTGGAGCTAACGACTGTCAATCGTCTTTTGTAATTCTGACTATTCCAATCTCATGTTGGTGTGCTTTCGTGCTACAATAATCTGCTCTCGACATTTGTCATTAAAATAATGCCTAAGTCTCCCTACTACACTAATAGTAGTAGCTTTCCTCTGTGTATACATCCATACAAGAACAATTTTAGCTATATTATTTGTGTCCCCTTCAAAAACTGCTCTTGAGAAATTATGTATATTGTCCCCCCTACTGTTAGACGAAATTTACACCCCTGCCTTTGCAGTTTCAAATGATACCTTATTCTTATCTGTACGATCAAACCTGCCAGAGTATTTTTAGTTCTTTTTGCGGTCATAAAGAAAATACGAGACTGCCCGCACCGGTGCGGGCTTCGACCCCAGGGGGTTAATATTCACATTATAGCCTACATGTAATATAGAGCGGCCCCCTCATTTTAAGATGGGCCCCCCCAAAATTAAAATTCTGGCTATGCCACTGCCTTGGATACCACCTAGGAAATTGGGAGCTGAGACCTCAAGTGGACAAGGTAGAAGCTGTTCGACGCAGTCCAAGACCGAGAACTAAGAAAGAGGTCCGGTCTTTCCTGGGGCTGGTGGGATGGTATCGACGCTTCGTTCCCAACTTCTCCACTACTGCTGTCCCACTAACCAACCTGCTCTGCAAAAGTGTGAAGAACCCCATTACCTGGACTGAGGAGTGTGATTCAGCCTTTAACATCTTAAAGAAACAGATGTGTTCATGCCCAGTTCTCAAGAGTCCAGACTTCACTAAGGAGTTTGTTGTGCAGGTGGATGCTTCTGCTGTGGGGATTGGAGCAGTCCTGGCCCAGGGAGATGCGGGTGAAGAAAGGCCCATTGCTTACCTGAGCAGGAAGTTGCTGCCAAGAGAGACTCGATACTCCACAGTGGAGAAGGAAGGCCTGGCAATCAAGTGGGCATTGGAGAGCCTCAGGTACTACCTGCTGGGAAGGGAGTTTATCCTTGAAACAGATCACAATGAAGGATCACAACTCTCATGTGACCAGATGGTATCTTTCCCTACAACCATACCAATTCAAAGTTCGACATCGACCTGGCCCCCAGAACAAGATAGCCGACTACCTGTCTCGGTACCCGGCCAGTTCGCGGCCTGGAGAGGGGGGAGGTGATGTGACAAAGTGACCTATCCCTGTTGGTTAGCACAGCACATACACACTGCATCTTACTTCACTCCCCCTCTGTAATTCCCTGCTGAGGCGATGTGGGTGCACACGCATTCCATTAGCATACTGCTTTCACATACACGCAAACATATCCTCTCCATCCCCAACAGTGATCCACGCTGCGCATAACACACACATACATATATTAAAGTTGTTCTTCGTTTTCTTTTGGTTCTTTTTTGTGTTGTAAATACTTACCTGTGTTCAGTGTTTGTTTGTGTCTGTGTAGTTGGTCTTTTGCGTTGTTCTCCTTCCATCGGCCGGCCAACCTGAGCGCCACCCAGCAGCCTGGCTATATCATGCCAGAGTTACGTTGCGCTGGCGCGAAGCAAAGGGGAAGCAGACTCATCCATTGTTTGTCTTAAAGGGGACGTAGGAAATGTTGCGTCGTTGTTGTAATCTGTATATTTCTGTTATTTTTGTATATATTCATTTATTTTAAAGTGTGAAAACATGTAAACATGGAGTGGATGTTATATTTATGTGTATAGTCTTGTGTTATTGTAAATATGTACATACCCTTTTATACTTAACTTGCTATTTGGTTAACCTGGTTTAATCCGAGGGGGCGGAGCTTGGGCTATAAAAGAGAGTCCCAAACCAGTTTCAGTTGTCAGTTTATCTGGCGAGCGAGCATGCAACTGTGGTGCTGTGAGCAATTCTCAACAACAAAGTTTGCGTGTATATATATTTATCTGTTTGTTTTGTTCTTTTGTACAGTGTTTTCTTTGTTACTTTGCATATAGCTTTGGTCGTTTTTCTACTGTTTCACCTCTCGAGCACTGTAAATAAATCAATACTTTTCCACTTAACATCTCTGTGAGGATTGCCATAATTTTTGGGGGATTTTTATATTTTTGTCAACTTTTTTGTGTTGGGCGAACCCGTTCCCCTGTGAAGACTCGTTGTCTCACAGTGACTTTATTCAACAATTCATCTCCTCTGCATCAGCATAGTGCCATTTTGGAGTGTATCCGCTGGACGCAAACTGTGTATGCGCTGTTTTCGTTTAAATCAAAGTGTAAAGAAACGTAGAAGACGTATCTGTGTGGTGCGGCTGACACAGAAGCGCGTACGCAGTTTGCGTCCAGCGGATATTCTCCAAATTGGCGCTACGCTGATGCAGAGGAGATGAATTTTTGAATGAAGTCATTATTTTTGTTTTCTTTGTGTACAAAAAGTATTCTTGTAGCTTCATAACGTTACGGTTGAACCACTTATGGCAGATGGACTATTTTGGCGATGTCTTTCATACTTTTCTGTGCCTTGATAATGTTAATTATTTGGCAGTCAATGGGACAGACACAAACCTCCCGGTTTTCATCCAAAATATCTTAAATTGTGTTCGGAAGACGAACTGAGTTTTGGAACGGGTAAGTGATTAATGACACAATTTTCATTTTGGGGTGGAGTAATCCTTTAGGAGAACCGCCCCAGAGTTTATTTGCAACTGGGCTGAGACCACCTTATTCAGGCGATCTCAGAGCAATTGTTTTGGTGTGGCTCTCTGAGCACAATTGCCATGTTCACATATGCCTAAATGATCTGAACCAGGAGAGAAAACGCACCTCTAAAACAATCACTCAGGTGTGAAAGCACACTAAAATTGTACACTGAGTGGATTTATACAAACGGCCCCAGGTTGTGCTTAAGTTATGCTTACAACTTGGGGTGTGCCTAAAGCTGAATACCTTATTCTGAAAGGCACAGATTATGGTTTCAAAAGGAATAACGGATAATGAATAATTCTGCTGAATAATACTCGGCTCAGGCTGACAATCACTCCTCATGTTTGCTAGATAACAGGTGAGCCAGGGCAACAGCACGATATTATACATAAACCTCTAAAGACACTACGTAATAATGAGTGTGTGCAATTTCTACCACCCCCCAACCTAGGCAAACATGTTTGCTCCTTTATCTTTTGCTGGTTTGAGTGGGACACACATATTTGTTTAATAAAGATCAAAAGAGACTCGCTTAAAGAGAAACAGGTCTGCATAATGCCTTTCATTCAGTTGTGTTCAAATTATCAAAATGACCACCATTTGCCATGAAATTACTCTGCCTTTTATGATTAATTTATATTAGCGACTATTAATTATAATACATGTCATATAATATATTTAAATATTTATTTATCGGATCAAGAAGTCTTCAAGCTAGGACTTGAACTCACGTTGCCCAAAGCACAACCGCACTACATCTCAAAGCACTGCCTAGAGCCTAAATGAAGGTACTGGCTCCGACTGTTAGAAGATGTTTGAATATTCTGATTGAAAGACCTGTCAACTTCCAGTTTTCTCAGAATACAGATACAAATAATTTTGTGACCGTTACAGATGCAGATATTAGCTCCACTGCAAACCCCCACTTACAACAACCCTGTCAGCCATTCTGTAACGTTCATTTGCTTGGTTCAGTGTGGTGTTTACTGTTTAGTGCTAAAAAATAACACAAATCACAAATGTTGTAAAGTATACTGAGAACATCCTTGCAAAAAACTGTGAAGCAGATATATAAAAAAAGTAAAATAAAACAGCTAAAATTATTTTTTTATATTTCTTATTTTTGATTTGTTTGTACTGCACATCTAATCACTCTCCACGCTAATAGTCAATCAAATAACTACTGTTGCCAGCCGAAGTGTACAACAATGGACAAATTAATTCCACTAGTGAAGTGATTACACTCTATTCCGTCTCTATACGGAATAATTCTCTAGGATCCTACAGGGGTAAGCGCTGTATTTCCTTCAAGAAATATGCAAAACATTTACCCCGTTTTATTGTAGGTCCTTTCTCTGATCTTCGACACATCTTTCCCTCTCGATCTCGGGACGTTTTCCCAGTGTGCAGGGAGATTCCCCTCTTTCGCGGACGAGCCCCCAATTGTTAGAATAAAACAAAATAGCCGAGATCTGAAGTCAGGTTGGGTTGTACAGATGAGAAACCCTCGAGTACTCGGGAGCCTGAATAAACTCAAAGACACAAATGTCCCGTTCATTCAGAGCTCAACTTTATTAGGCAAGATGCTGGGGTATATACAGAAAAGCAGAAGTTATGTTAGTGGGCAATCATAAGATCACACTATGTGCAGACATCTGTATATGGAAGTCTGCCTACTCGGGGACAGGAAATCAGGCCATAGGTCCTCATCTCAGCATAAAATTAGCAACATCAGCATTTTCATCCAAGGGCACAGAGTGTTCTCCTTAAATCTCACAATTTCCATGTTATGTAATTAATATTTTGTATTCTTTCATACTGCGTATCTCTGATTTTTTTTTTTTATACCAGAGGTCCTCGACTCTGGCCCTTGAGATCCACTTTCCTGCAGAGTTTTGCTCCAATCCTAATCAAACACACCTGAACAAGCTAATCAAGGTCTTCATGATTACTACAAAGATGCTGGTAGTTGTGTTTAATCCAGGCTGGAGCTAAACTCTGCTGGAAAGTGGATCTCGAGGGCCAGAGTTGAGGACCCCTGCTCCATAATGTTCTGTCTGTGCACGGCAGACTGCAGGCAGTTGGGCTTTGACTGCATTTTTATGTGAGCATTCAAGAATCAATCTCTGGCCCACATCTGATCTCAAAAGTGTCAAGGAAAACCGTTTTGTGTCAATTCCAACCTGTTTAGACAACTTTTCAGTATAATGGCAGGTGTGACAATCTTTTTGTGTCTCTTGGCAGACTGTTTTAGAATTGACCATTCTTGCAGGAATTAAAAGACAAAAGATCAGTACTTTGATTTTTTTTGACCTGATGTTGACAATCAATATTAATGTTTCTCAAATTTCTCTTTACTGACCTTTTTTACTGACAAACAAACAGAACATTTTGTATCATTTCATAGTTTAACTATCTAAATCTGATTAACTACTCGAATAATTATAACATGAATGTTCTTCAGCATTATTAATGAAGAATAAAGACCAACCTGTGTGTTGTTCAGTATCTTCAGTGTGTTTGATTCTGCAGGGCTCTGGATCTCTCATCTTCTCTCTGTCCTCTTTAATAAACTCAGTCTTTGATCAGATTTCAGCTCTTCCTGATGCTCTGATGCTCGTCTTCACTTCTGAACTGATGGACATCTTCCAGCATTTATTGCTGAACTACACAAAACTGAACATGAATTTCTGTGTGAAAGAAGCTGATTTGCCAAAATCAATAAATTGTTTTTGTTTTTTTCTTTTCTGTAGTGTTAAACTAATTTACTCTTTTCAGCATTTATGTAAGTGTTAATTAACCCCGTTATCTCTTGTCGCCACCTGAACACTCTCAGTTCCTTATCATTCATGAAGACATAGGCCCATGGAAAGAGTTACGAACATGAAGCCAATTGTCTGTTCACAAACTTCTTCAAAGATTATTATTACATCCATACATTATATAGTTGCATTGCTAGGGGTGGTGCAGTGGTATATCCAATGAGAATATGCATTACATCGGAGTGGAACATAGGCCAAGAAATATACGTTATATAAAATGGAAGTATGGCCAGGAAGTTCTGGACATATTAGGCGTACACTTGGCCGAGGATACCTTTTCTCACCTGAACTCTACAGTTCGGTTAGTCTGAACTCAATAACCTTGAGCACTTCAGACCCCCTCCACTATTTCACCATTTGAACTCATGTGGAGATATACCTATATGCACATGTGCTTATAAAAGAGCAAAGATATCCAGAGGAGAAAGAACACAGAAGGGAGGAGGGAGCGAGACAGAAGAAAGGGAGTCAGAAGGGAGGCGGACCCGATCTCATGAAAGTGCGTATAAATAGTACGCCAAATAAAAACGAAAACTCGTGGTATTGATACGCAAAAATGGACTTTGGCGTGTCTATGCTACGCGATGGGTAGGGTTAGGGTTGTGGTGTAGATGCGTATCATATGTACGCGAAAACTGCGTATCATATAAACGCCAAAGTGCATTTTTGCGTATCAATACCACGAGTTTTCGGGGTTTTTTTGGCGTAATATAATACGTATTTTCATGAGACCAGGCTTGGACTGCAGAGAGGCAAACTCACAGAAACATCTGGCAGAGAGCATGATATAATTTAACAGTTGGATCTTGTATCCATGGCCGATAACATTAACATCATGTTACCACAATCTCTGGGTAGGACAGCATTTGTGATTTCATGAATTTGAAATTTTAAAGTTATTACTTAAATTCAGCCTAAATCCAGTGCAAGTTTTAGCTGATGGAGAAATCAAACAAACATTTAACGTCTTTCATAGGGTTGGACTGGTGCCTTTTAAAAGAAAGCAGTGTGTTGTTAGTTGAACAGATTACAAAGAACTGCTATAAGACCAGTGAATTATCAAGTTGCAAATTAATATGACAAATCAAAATTTGAGGCGGTCTCTGGTGATCATTGTATATGCAGTACCTGCCCACGAAGGAAGAGATGAAAGTCTCTGATATCATCAGTCAGTTGAACATGTTTTGGCTGTGTTAGTGTCTCTCTCCTTGTGCAGTGTCTTCCGCTCTGTTACTCGGTGATGAGAATCTGGTGGGGCATCGGAGTTTTGACTCGGAATGCAGTTATCTTCCTCTCTGCCTCTCATGGCAGATTTTTCATGTCTGCATTGTTTCTCAGTCTTTCTCCATTCTAGCCCCTCCCAGAAGTGTCGGATTCCTCTTATAGGGGGGTTTAGCCGATTGCCCATCAGCTTTTCCTGTTCTCCACAGCCATAATGTCTCTTTCTTCATGTTGTATTGGCAGCTGTCCCAGAAGTCGTCTGGTTTCTTCTATAAAATTGTAACGGGGCTGACGAGACGTGCGGATCCAAATGCAAAGCTTTATTTATAAACATGGTCATACAGGCAGGGTCGGGAAACAGCAAACAGATGTGGCAGAGGCAAGGCGGAGCAATCCGTGGAGCAAGCGTGGGTCGACGATCGGCGTACAATGTCCAAAGGGGCTAGGCAAAGAGAATAATCCAGAGTCCAGAGCAATAATCCAAACGGGGGCGAACACAGTCCAAACGGCAAGGCAAGGGGGTAAATCCAGGAAACAAGGCAAGGAGAAACACGGAAAGGCAATAACTAGGAACGCTTGGTATGTAGCTGGGGCTAACAATACTCGGCCATGATGTTGAGAATGTCCATGGCTTAAGTAGTGAGAGTGTGAGTGTGAATGTGAATCAGCTGTGGGTGATCAGCGGAATCAGGTGTGCGTCGTCAGTGCAATGGATTGTGGGAAATGCAGTCCAGTGTGCTGTAAGAGTCTGTGTGGTGAGTGAGTGACATCTGGTGGCTAATAAATGGAAGAGCAAGGCCAGAATTCGTGACATAGCCCCCCCCCAAGGAGCGGCTTCCAGACGCTCCTATAAAGTCCAGGAGGGCGGTGGAGCGGAGGCGGAACAGGGGGAGGGAAGGAGGGCCAGGTCCGTGAGGACGTAGGAAGACCAGGGATTGAGGCAGAACCGGCAGAGCAGGACACACAGGCGGAACTGGAGACCAGGACAGAGCGAGAGCCCACCAGGGTGGAGCAGACGGACCAGGAGCCCACCAGGGCGGAGCAGACGGACCAGGAGCCCACCAGGGCGGAGCAGCAGACCACCAGACCGGACCAGAGAACCACCACGGCGGAGCAGACGGGACTGGAAACCATGGCAGAGTCTGAAATCTGGGAGACACAGAGACAGACAACACAGGGAGAGCAGAGACAGACAACACAGGCAGAACATTTATCGTCTCAGGGGGCGCGGCTATAGCCGTGACAGGACAGGGCGTGAGCTCACAGACGGCCTCTTTAGCCGTGACAGGACAGGGCGTGAGCTCACAGACGGCCTCTTTAGCCGTGACAGGACAGGGCGTGAGCTCACAGACGGCCTCTTTAGCCGTGACAGGACAGGGCGAGAGCTCACAGACGGCCTCTTTAGCCGTGACTTGAGCTACAGGAAGTTCTGGAGTGGCCTCTGTGGCCGTGACAGGGCAGACAGTGAGTTCAGGAACGACCTCTATGGCCGTGACAGGGCAGACGGTGAGTTCAGGAACGGCCTCCGTGGCCGTGACAGGGCAGACCGTGAGTTCAGGAACGGCCTCCGTGGCCGTGACAGGACAGACAGTGAGTTCAGGAACGGCCTCCGTGGCCGTGACAGGGCAGACAGTGAATTCAGGAACGGCCTCCGTGGCCGTGACAGGGCAGACAGTGAGTTCAGGAACGGCCTCCGTGGCCGTGACAGGGCAGACAGTGAATTCAGGAACGGCCTCCGTGGCCGTGACAGGGCAGACAGTGAATTCAGGAACGGCCTCCGTGGCCGTGACAGGGCAGACAGTGAATTCAGGAACGGCCTCCGTGGCCGTGACAGGGCAGACAGTGAGTTCAGGAGTGAGCGCCACCACTTCAGGAGGTTCTGCAGCGAAAGCCGCCACCTCTGGTGGTTCAGTAGTGGACGCCGCCTCCTCTGGAGGTTCTGCAGCGGAAGCCGCCACCTCTGGAGGCACTGGAGCAGACTCGTGGACAGGAGAGACCTCTGTGACAGCCTCGTGGACAGGAGAGGTCTCAGGAACAGACTCGTGGACAGGAGAGACCTCAGGAACAGCCTCGTGGACAGGAGAGCCCTCAGGAACAGCCTCGTGGACAGGAGAGACCTCAGGAGCACGGTGTGCAGTCCACACACTCGAAATGGCAACCGCCACAACAGGAAGCACTGAGGTCGGGGGAACAGTTTCAGTAACAGCCAGGGCTGGGGCCCTGGGAATGCCAGCTGCTCGCACCGATATCAGTGGTGGGTCCATTAAACTGGCAATCAGTCCTGGCCCAAGCTCCGCCTCCGCAGGAGCTTGGGTACTATGGCCCCCCCCAAAAAAATCCTTAGGGGAATCTTTGGTGACAGCCATGACGTGACAAGGCACAGGCGTGGCGGCCATCTTGGCCGGGGACTCAGGCGTGGCGGCCATCTTGCGATGAGGCTCAGGCGTGGCGGCCATCTTGCGATGAGGCTCAGGCGTGGCGGCCATCTTGCGATGAGGCTCAGGCGTGGCGTGAGCAGACTCTGGCTTGACTGACAGGCGTGACGTGAGCAGACTCTGGCTTGACAGGCGTGACGTGAGCAGACTCTGGCTTGACAGGCGTGGTGTTGTATTCCTCATCCGCGACACCCACAGTAAAGGAAGAGCCCGCGCACAGTAATGCATAGTCCATATAATCCTTTAAATTACAATTAAACTTCCCCTCGGGTAACCATGATTTCACAGATTCGTTCAGTCCAAAACGAAAAACACCTTTTAATGCCACCTCATCAAAATGTACTTGGTTGGACAACAGACAGAACTGTGTGACATACTCCTCAATGGGAAGATTTCCCTGACGCAGATCAAGTAATTGATTGAATGCATCCATACCTGACCAGATCCCGTTAGAACAGCCGCTGGATCCTCGTTTGGCCGAGTATTCTGTAACAGGGCTGACGAGACGTGAGACGTGCGGATCCAAATGCAAAGCTTTATTTATAAACATGGTCATACAGGCAGGGTCGGGAAACAGCAAACAGATGTGGCAGAGGCAAGGCGGAGCAATCCGTGGAGCAAGCGTGGGTCGGCTTGATCGGCGTACAATATCCAAAGGGGGCTAGGCAAAGAGAATAATCCAGAGTCCAGAGCAATAATCAGACGGGGCGAACACAGTCCAAACGGCAAGGCAAGGGTAAATCCAGGAAACAAGGCAAGAGCTCACGGAAAGGCAATAACTGAACGCTTGGTATGTAGCTGGGGCTAACAATGCTACGGCCATGATGTTGAGAATGTCCATGGCTTAAGTAGTGAGAGTGTGAGTGTGAATGTGAATCAGCTGTGGGTGATCAGCGGAATCAGGTGTGCGTCGTCAGTGCAATGGATTGTGGGAAATGCAGTCCAGTGTGCTGTAAGAGTCTGTGTGGTGAGTGAGTGACATCTGGTGGCTAATAAATGGAAGAGCAAGGCCAGGATTCGTGACAAAAATGAACACTCAAGAGAACCGCACTGTAAATTTTGACCACAACTGCATATAAGCAATCTGTGCTATGGTCAGTCATCTTGTGCAACTGTCCAAAATTTAAGGAATCTCATCCAGTTAACAATATATACAGCAGTTCTGTATTTTAGTTGAAATATTTAAAGCAAGTTCTTATTTGCAGAAAAAAAAGCAAGCTATTCCTTCTTTACAGAATGCAGAAAAGAGCAGGAACCTGTTCTGTCAGATCTGAGCATATACTTCTATAAGCCTTACAAATACATCAGCATGATACATTGTATTATAACTTCAGACTGAAATCTTGTAAGTAGTCTAGCAAATGTGGCAAACAAAGTCAAGAAAATACTTCATTTTCTTCTTTTCTCTTTTTATTATTATTAGCTGAAAACGGCCGTTTAAATTAGTCACTCAATCTTGTTCCCATTGATCACAATGCACAACTTATTTTAGTTAACACATACTAAAGTCTCGATCTCTGCAATGTATCACATTCCAAGCTGTCCCCCAGGGATAACGGATACAAACTTCATACTTTCAAAGATAAGATGAAATGCAAGCTATATCTTCCCTTGTGAAAAAGAAGTGTGCTTAATTGACCGTTCGCAAAGAGCTTGATTGACAGGCAATCTGACCAATCAGAACGCAGAGATTATGCGCCGCCGCTGCTGTCCGCCATCTTGCCCGAAAGCTGTGTCTGGTCTTCACAGAAGTACATGTTAAAACGGGGTTAAAAAGATCGACTGAATTTTAACTTTTTCAATATAAGTAAATATAAATATGTGCGGAGGATTAAGCTGTGCTGTTGTTGGTTGCCATGGTAACGGCAATAAACTAAGGTATTCCTTTAAATACTTGTTTTGCGTACCAGAAAACCTGTCATGTCCGGCGCTGAATGCTTGGCTTGCAGCGCTTAAGTTAAATACTGAGTGTTAAATAATAAAATAAAATGTTAAAACATGTGCTCTTACCATTCTGTGGACAAAATCCCGTGAACCTCGCCCCGATCGGGAGCTTTATATGCACATGTGGGCTCATCTGTTTTCAATGCAGCTAACCTCGCGTCGCTTCATGTCATCTTCCCTCTCATTAAACCATGACAGGTCCTTTACTACAAAAAGACGGTCACTGCGGCACTCTAAAGTGATGAAACTATGGCGCTATGTGCTTTTTAAAACCATTTTCATAGGCTTCACGTTATATTGTTGGCTCGGAAAATATGTAAATGCGCATGCCCGGTAGCCGCAGCTGTATCTGCATGTCTCATTCAATGATGGAGAACAAACTTTTGGGGGTGTTGACAGGGCCGGCCAAACAATCACACAGAAACTGCTTAGCTCAGCGGTTCCCAATCCCAGTCCTCGCATGCTTACTAACTATGCACACAGTGATTGGCTGATAGGGGAGGGGTCTCTGTAAGAGATTTATTCATAGAAATATTGTAGAGTGCAATATTATGTTGCCATATTCAAATAAAGATTTAAAAATAAAAATGTTGCTACATTCAAATAAAGACTTTAAAATGCAAGCTTAAGTGTCACTAATTAAACAAGTACTGTACATTCAGCTAATTGTCAGCCTCTTACATATGTGCTTCTTGTAAACAATTAGTGAATATGCATATAAACAGCCTTTTAATTAACAGAGTAGCATTATCACGGCTGAAAATAAGACATGCAAATGTAAAAGAAAACCAAACTGCTGTTACTTCTTGCCCAGCTGGTGAATGAAAACAAGGATATAATCAAAGGAAAATCTGGAGTTGGGATAACCTCCAAAACCAAAGGTGATACCTTTTTAAAAGCTCATTATCGGTCAAATGTCTCTAAAAGGTTTATCTTCCGAGGCAGATTACCAGCAACAGCTATTTTAGGATAGTTTGTGGCTTGGTCTTTTTAGTGACTTAAGAGTCCTCTTCACTACTCCTAACCTTTCACAGATGTAGGAGCTAGTTTTGGGGCTAAAACGCTTTGTGAAATACTCTTAGAGCAAAAATTTAGGAGTCATAAATTTAAGACTGACACCCATTTTTTTTTAAAAGATTTTCTCCTAAATCAGCAAGTTATGAGCTACTTTTAGCCTTAAGATGTTTTGTGATGATTCAGCCCTGATTCAGATAACCAGCTTGTTAGAAGAGAGCTACGTGCATGAACTGTGTGCCGACTGACATGATCCCTACACAGTGTTCTTTGCGGGGAAAGGGAAAGGGGAAATCCATTGAAGTTTTCTTCACTTTGGAACATTCATTCATGGATTTGTGCTGCGCCGCTGCCTGCAGGGTCTTCACACACAGACGAGCAACAAGAGTGTGACATCATATACCTCTGTAAATAAATACAAATTAAATTCACGTCTTGCACACTTTAACACACTTTGAATGGAACATATACACTCATTTCAAACTGGAATCATGGCGGAATATCCTGTGATGTCCACTTTGCAGGGCACTTACGGTCGAACAGAACAAACGTCGTACGTGATAAGAGATACATATGAAAGGACTGGGATTGGGAACCGCTGGTATAGCTAGACATTTCAAAAGGGCATCTAAATGGAGGAGTATGTGTGACTATTGGGTGTTACATTTTCTTATTAAAACAGCTGATGATAGTGAAACGGTTACACTCACAATGAGGTATCATTTGTTAACATTAGTGAATGTATTAACTTGAACTAACAATGAACAATACATTTGTATCAGTATTTTTGTTAATGTTGGTTATGGAAAAATTAATCTTATTTTAAATTGTTTCCAGTGAAACCATAAAAAAAATATAGGTGCTGCCTAAGTCACATTATAAATGAAACACAAACAGCAAGAATGATTACATCTGGTATTCCTGCACAAAACTAATACAGTTCTGTTTGAACACTTCTCTAGCATACAGTAACGTTACTGTTTAATCTTCAAAATAAATTTGATGTGTTCAATTTCCAGTAGATGGCAGCAATGTTCTACTAAACTATGGCCCTTTCTAATGTTATCACCACTATTAAACTGAGAAACGTACATATTTAAAGTGAATTTTACTTAAGATGTTGCTATTTTTAATAAGCCTAGTTATATACAAACATTACTAAATTAGCCAATTCAAATTAAAAAATACCATGAATACCAAAATACTACAAAACTATAGCGTAAAAATATTTAAATGCGTCATCATATGACACGAAACATCTCGGATCTCTGGGACTCTAGACATTGTTATTACCCTATTTTAAACTTTTAGACTAGGCTTTCTAGACTAGGCCAAGATAAAGTTTGTTCACAAACTTTTACCTCATGTAGTTTATTTATATTATCATCATCATTCATCTCATCACATTACCTCCGTCTTTGTCCTGTTTCTTATTCTTTTTCTTCCCTGGGCACCAGAGGGGTTCAGTCTTTTTGACATAGTGGTCATTTAATAGTGAACATCTATCACAATCAGGTAACTGATGTATGTGGAAGTGCGGATGTTCGGGGGAAGATTGATCATGCTTTTCAGTAATTCATGCTCTTGGACAGGTTGTCTTCAGCAAACTGTTTGCAGGCTTTTTCTGTGAGCCAGCTTCAGAAGGGGCTTCGCTCTGTGATGACAGCCATGCAGACTGACTTATGCAGTGTGCGGCGTATGGTCTGAGCACTGACAAGCTGACCTTCCACTTCTGCAACCTCTAAAGCAATGCTGGCAGCACTCATGCATCTGTTGTT